>PNEQ01055815.1:27823-41897 GCA_003012365.1 Medauroidea extradentata
AACGGCAATAGTGCGTGTTGTTTAGATTAGTCGATGGACAGAAACCAGACATTAACTCGCAGGTATTTATAACTAAGATTACTTTTTTTATATCTTACATTCATCCCCCGTGCATTTAATGAGTAGATATTGTAGCTAAAATTTATCGGAGCAGTTTAATGTAGTTGTAAACATTGCACGGACCCTATGTAAATAAAAGAACGTGGCATTATTTGTGTTTACATTGGCGGAAAGATATAAAGTGGAAGGAAATAGAAATTAATCAGGGCTTTTTTGAGTGTTCACTTTATTCCGAATCACCTATATATATATATATATATGTGTGTGTGTTTTCTTTGCTATACCGAAGAAGGAAGTTTAAAGGAAACATTTAGTAACGGTAACAGTATTTAAAGTTTTTTTACTGTAAACCATAATTTCTTTCCCTTCAAGCAACGTGGGGCCGCGGTGGCAGAGAGGTCAGACCATTCGCCTCCCACCAAGGCGATCTGGGTTCGATTTCCGGCGGGGTCGGTCCCCGGGTTTTCGCATGTGGGAATCGTGCCGGACGATACCATTGACCGGCGAGTTTTCTCGGGGATCTCTCGTCTTCCCCGCCCCTTCATTCCGGTGCAGCTCCATACTCACCTCATGGCATCCCTCACCAGCGCCACAGAATATTTAGGCATACAGAAGTGAAACAGCAGGTAGGACAGCGAACTCAGCCACACACGCCAGCAAAATGGCTTCCCTGGCCAGGAAGATGGCGGAGACACCTACCGCCAATCAGCGTAAGGCGGCTACCCTGTTAGCCGGCAGCTAGGCCAATAGGAAACCTGCCGTAACATGCAGGAGCCAAACATACACGGGGCTGGTATCAGAAACCTCGGGCAGCCAATAAGCGGCCAAGTTCGCCTATATCAAACGAGCCGCCACGCCATTTCACGTCTGTATTACTATTTAGTCTGTGCCAGCGCTGAAGACCAAAATATCTCACTCACTCAAGCTACGTTATTACGTGGTAAATGTTTCTTTGCTGCGATGTAAACGTTTTTGCAGCGATATTTTCATAAAGCAGACCACCTCTCGCCACTGCTGGCGACACGAACTTTCTAGTTTCAACAGGCAGTAATAGAACCATAAACCACTTCCTCGACGAACAGTAAAAGTTAAACAGCAGCGTGTTTCAACACGCGGCGCTTAAACGACAGCCATCACAGTTTTCAGCGTCACGTCGCCGGAAACGAGAGTTACACAACCGGAGTAGAGATATTTGGTGCGCGCTTGTTGTCGCCACATGCCTGCCCCGACGTATGTTGCGCGGTCAAATGCGTTGCAGTGTGTTCACAAACAGGTTTTTTTTTCTACGAAAATATTCCACTTGTGCTTATCGTACCAACATAAAAAAAATCCAGACAAGGTCGGAACCTCATTGTTAAGACGCCACGCTCATTAAAAACATTGTTTCTAAGCCCTCCAACATGGCTAAAAACGGCCTTTTCAGACTTCCGTACTTCAAAATGTACTAACCGGATGTATGTGACACTCAGATAGATTGCGACCTGCACTGAACTCAGTCGCAGACTTTCCACCAATAAAATGATATGGTCACCGCTTAGTGTCCCAAAGTAAAAACCGGGAAGCTTCGGCGGGAAGCTTGCACGCTAGTTCAGCACTTGGCTCGTTGAGGCGACGCGGCATTTGATGCGCGCTTCAAGGTCGACCTTACTGCTCCGTCACTTTTGAGCCTCTGACGCGCGGGTAAGCGGCGCCCTAAGTGTGGCATCTATAAGGACGACACGGCATGTACATCTCTCTTCACTCTGGCCTCTAGGCGCGAGCCACTTAACTGGCACGCAATCTCCTCGCCGACAACTACGAGACATTCAGTGGTGACCCTATCATTGTATGATATAGGTCGTTCGGGATAAAGTGGACACTAAAAGTTTAACCTTTGAAAAATATCACTAGCCGTTACTGCATATTATTCAACATTAACAATAGTTACCTTACTGCTCGCATGGTTGGCAGCAATTTGCCGAAAATAGCTCCGTGAATTTTATTACTTAAATACAACAATGCTAAAATAAAATCAACTGAAACTGACATATTTGGAAAGGTATAGTTAATAAACTTTTATTTATCAAACTATAACGGTTACTACCGACTGCACAATTTATCTTACAAGCGCAAACGTCAAGTGACGTGTACAAAGAGGTTAGACATTTCCCTTCGTTAGCCGTTACGTGTGGAAAGATACAAATTGGCTGAAAATAGAAATTTTACAGGGCTACTTTTAGTGCTCACTTTATCCCGAACTGTCTATATAAAGTTTGAGATACATGTGTATTGTACACGCATATAACAGCTTTTAAAGTTTCCGCGCTAAGATTTCCATACCTACAGAGACCACAAAAACCCCCATTTTCAACCGCTAGTAAGTAGCGGAGAACCTGAAATGAGCACACACACACACACACGTGTAACGTACTTTGAGTGTTATTCCTAAGCAGACATTACTCGTGAGTAGGGACCGGGAAATTTCCCTAATTCAATTACCTGCAGGCAAGAATCCATTATACTATGCATACTCAAGCCCCGACTATTAGTCCACTAGCTGCTACTCTGTAGAACAACAGGCAATGAACGAATAGTCGGGGCTTGGGTATGCATAGTATAATGGATTATAACCTAAAAATCACTGAATTCGTGACATTTTCCAGTCCCTACTCATGAGCGATGAACAATTTTCAAATAATAACGTTACTAGGGGAGGGTTAGCTAATTTTCTTGAAATTGATTTGGTTTTCAAGCCATAACAATTATTCAAGTTGTATCTTCAAAATTGTCTCTTCGACAAGACGTAGGATACATTCTTTATAAACTGCTTGAAATAAATAATAATGCAATCTTTCATTAATTTGTCACGCAGAATCATCACAAGGGAATTATAGGTTAACTTTCAAGAATGATTACTAGTCCAATATAAGATGATAATCTGCAAACTTCATCACAAATATCTTCTGTGCCTCAACGTTGCCACGTTTACCAGAAATACTTCAAAACGTAAGTTATTGCTGAAAATCGGTAAATTGAACTCAGCATCTAGCTCTCCCCCTTAAGGCTTGGTTTAGTGGTCATACTGAATTTTATTATTTTTTGCTTTTCTTAAAATGTAGAGAAGAAATGTGTTAAACCTGCCATTATGCAGCGAATTATGTTTATTTTGCGCTGCTGTACAGACATTGAGATTGAGCTGGTAATATGCTATAATTAGTTCGCAATAACTCCAGCAAATTATGAATATAAAATACTGACACACTCACTGCGACGTAAGTACACAACAGCTAAATCACAACGCACTGTACCACAAGGTTTAATAGAATTTGCAATATAATCACATATTTAACATTTTCTCATCAGAATTTAAAGAAAGCTAAAAATAATAAAATTCAATATGACGACAGAAACTTAAACTTAAGAGCGCGATCTACCGCAATTTTCATCAAAATTTTTTATTTTTTATTTGTACCAGATATTATTTTTCTTATTTTAGACACAAAATGTGACTAAATTTGGCTCATACGAAATTTTTTATCTCTCATAGTTTTCGCGTAATGGCTTGTTAAAGTCCTATTTTGCATGTTTCCGTTTTAAGTACTACACTAAAACCAACTAATATACCAAACTCAAAAAAATCACAGTGAATAAAGACATTGCAGGCTACAATGACATGCTCATAAAAATAACGAATAAAACATATTTGAATTAAAAAAAAATGCTGAAACTGAAAATTAAAAATGTAAAAAATTCAAGATTTATTTTTAAATACAAATAATTTTTATTCTTTATTTTTATGAATATGACACTGTAGGCTGCAATGTCTTTATCCACTGAGATTTTTTTGTTTGGTATATCAGTTGGTTTTAGTGTAGTCGTTAAAACGGAAACATGCAAATTATGACTTTAACAAGCCATTACGCGGAAAATATGAGGGATAAAAAAAATTTATATGAGCCAAATTTAGTCAAATTTTTTGTCTAAAATAAGAAAAAAATATATCTGGTACAAATAAAAAATAAAAAATTGGTGATGAAAATTTCGGTAGACCGCGCCCTTAACGACGTCTTTCTACCCCAAAGCGCAAGCCAGGATAGGAATTTGCATGTTATATTATACTCGAGGTGGTTCAGCACCTGTCGAACTTACATGTCTGCCCTCGCTGATTTTTACGTTCACTTCGAGAAGTCCCCGTGGATACAAGACATTTTGTGTGTGCTTTTTTTAATTTCCTGAAAACTGTGAGCAAACAAGTATCTTCATTCGAAAAAAAAAATAATAATAATAAATTAACCCATTTTTTCCGAATTCTATATTGAAGCAATATTGTCCTCTTCTTAACGTAGAAAATGGCTTCAGTCCGAAAGCGGTATCGTGAAAGATCACTAAACCACATCGAATATAACTTCACATGTAAATACATATGTAACCTTGTTTTCGTCAGATCTCCATTCGTAATAGATGTTGATTTATCGTTTCTTACCACGTTCATCAACATAACCTTCACGGTGTTTGTACGCCCGTACTGTTGGCAATACAGAAGAGGTTGATGAGTTCGTTGTTCGTGATTTAGGTCAGGCCACCTGAGTCTGCGAGCTTTACCACCATTTACATTCCACACTGCACAGAACAGCTACACGTACACAAGCAAAACTACGTGGCGGTGTGTCTGTATACGTGTACTCGATCTGTCATTGGGAGTCTCTGAGTCTGATTGGCTACTGCGTGCTGTGGAAGACTCTCCATTGGTAATGCTTCATCCCGGTGTGTTCGTTTGCAGAGGTACTAGCTCCTACTGCTCGAGTTCACCTCGTCTGCGGTAGTTTCGCTTCTGTGTAGTTAGTTATTCTGTGGTATGTAGATCTATGTTGTGCCCAGACAACCACAGAAGGTGACGTCACCCACAGTGGTCTCTAGTAGAAAACTGCGACTTTAGATATGGCAACCCTGCCAGGAACGGTAGTTGGACGTAGTTATGGGTAAAGGGACCAATCCTCAGATTAATTTATTTTGACATACTCATACCAAGTAGAAGGGGAAGGTCCAAAATAGGTCCTTGAAAAGAAACGAGCATTAAGGCCGCGTTCTTTCATTTATTTCAAACAATTGCGATTAACTCGAATATATTTTTAACTAAATACTTTGAAAAAATTTGAGACTGTGTACAGTCATACGATACACGATTTTACAAGAGGTTTTTTTAAATAATGTACCGTTTGCTAACAAAAAATAATTTTGCTTCATTTAGGCTTATTTTGAGAACAAAATGTGTGATAATTCAGGGAGGGGGGGGATCTACAAATCCGTTTGGTTTATTGCAACAGAAAAATTCAGATAAAAACATTATATATGCGTTAAAACTGTAAGAATTAATTTTTGATATATGTATTAATTTGCGTCGAAAAAAAATATTTTCGATACCACTGCGAAACTACAGAGCGAGGCCTTAAAGAAACAGTTATTTATACAAGGTTTAAACAGAGTCTATAAAATAATACAGACGTGAAATGACGTAGCGGCTCATTTGATACGGGCGAACTTTGCCGCTTATCGGCTGCCCGAGATTGTTGATATCATCCCCGTGTATGTTTGGTTCCTGCATGTTGCTACATGTTTCCTATTGGCCTGGCTGCCGGCTAGCAGGGCGGTCGCCTTACATTACATTGCAACTGATTGGCGGTAGGCCTTTACACCATGTTGCTGGCCGGGGAAGCCATTTTGCCGGCGTGTGTGACCGAGTTTGCCGTCCTACCGGCTATTTCGCTTCTGTATCCCTGCATATTCTGTGCCATATATACGCACAATAAACTCTGACCTTGAATGTCTCAGTTCCAGTGACCTGTTGTTTGCCCAATTTTACACAACCCCGTCCAATTGTATTGACAGTTTGAGTTCTTCGACGGCAATAGCCTTCCCCTGATGAGCCAGCAACAAGCCTTGGCAGGATTGCCATATCTAAGAGCACGACCCGGCAACACCGCGGCAAGGCTCGTGGTGCGGGCATCACAGGCGAGACCGCGACATTATCCACGCCACCGCAACTCTACACACGGTGGTTGAACGTAGCAATCAGTTGTACGAGAAGTCGAGAAGGTCAAGAACGTCACGACAGTTGGTCTTGTACGTGCTACACGATAATAAACCGATCATTTCTGAAATCAATCTCTGGAAGAAAAGTAAACATTACACGTTACAGCGACACTAAGGTGACTGCCTTTCCAAGCCACCAAGCGGCGTGCACAACTGAGTGTCCGAAAATTGCTCATCTCGCCATGACTAGGGACCCTGGTTTTTCACGAAAATAATTTTGCCTCAGCTTGTTTCAGTGTCTTACGTGCACATCTGCAATTCTGCTTCATGGTTATTGGCAGCGTGTCTATATGAAGAGCCGTATATCATTTGTCAGAGCCAATTACAATAAAGTCTCTGCAACACCACAGGTCTGTAATTTGCCGGTAGAATACCAAGGCTCGAGAGAGTTAAAATATCCAATCACTGACCACGAAGCAAAACTGCAGACGTGAACGTAAGGCACTAAAACAAAGTGGGGCAAAATTATTTTCATGAAAAATCGTGAAAAACCAGGGTCCCTTGCCCATGACTTATGTACAGGGCTAGGAATATTTCGCGAGTTCAACGACATGCATGTTAGAATCCATTGTACTATTTATACGAAAGCCCCGACATTTGTCCACTAGATGCTACTCACTGGAACAACAGACAATGGACTAATGGACGGTCATTGACCTCGCGAATTATTCCTTTCCATAGCTTATGTACTCTTATGAATAGCATTCAAAGAACGTTATACATGAGCATACCCTTTTCAGGTTCACCACTATTCACGGAAGCATATTTTCTCGCCGCCGGAAACGGGCAAAATGGATGTTTTTGCGGTGCGCCTTCTTTTTTTTAATGGTGGCAATCAGATTCTTACGAATTTCAGTCAACGTGTAAGTACAAATTTCAATAAGCATGTTAAATGTGTCTTGTGGTTCAGTCTGGAAATATCGACAATAGCGAAAGTTTGTGATCAAGCCAGAACTCAGCCTAAGTCGTCATAACGGGACAATGTTCCAACTCGTAATAGCTAGGGCCCGGTAGTTTTCGCGAAAAAAATTTTATTTTGCATCACTTTGTTTCAATGCCTCGGCTTTATGGTTAGTGACTGGATGCCGTAACATACAACGTGTGGAGGTTAAACCCACAAATCACAGACGTGTTGTGTCACAGTTATCCATGTACTGATTGGCACAGTCAAATGAATAACGACTCTGCACAAAAACACTCTGACAATAGTCATGAAGTTGAGCTGCAGGTGTACACGTAAGACACTGAAACAAAGTGGGGCAAAAATATTTTCGCGAAAAATACCGGGCTCTAGTAATTAAAATTTAAACCGCTTATGCCACGTATCCTTGTCCAGAACATCTCGTCGTCAACGAGGTCATTAGAGACATTATGCCGTAACCATGTAATTTTATTGGTGGAAAGTGTGTAGCAAAGATAAGTGCATGTCTCAATATGAGTTTCACATACATCCGGTTATTACATTTTATAGTACGGTTGTCTGAAAAGGCCCTGTTTAGTTATGTCGAAGGACTTAGAGTGTTTGTAATGAGCATGGCTAACAATGACATCCCTATCTTGTCTGAAGTGTGTTCTCGTACTTTGGCATAATCAACGCATGTGGAATTGTTTTGTAAAAAAAATACTTGTTTACGAACACGCTTTAATACATTTTAAGCGGATGGTAGACGGCACGACGCCATTAAGGGCGCGGTTACATCAATTTCCATCACCATATTTTAATTTTTATATTTGTACTAGGTATTTTATTCCTTGTTTTAGACGCAAAATGTGACTAAATTTTGTTCTTATAAAATATTTTTATGTCGCATAGTTTATGCGCAATGGCTCGTTAAAGCCAAAATTTTCATGTTTCCGTTTTAAGGACGACACTAAAACCTACTCACTTACCAAACTGAAAAAAATTCAAAGTGAATAATGATGTTGTAGGCTACAAGTTCAGCTATGTTAAACGACAAAAGAAAATATGTTTGTATTTAAAAAAAAAAGTATTGAATTTTTTAAATTTTTATTTTAAATTTCACCATTTTTTTTCTTAATACAAAAAAGTTTTTATTCTTTGTTTTTATGTACGTGAAATTGTAGCCCGCGACGTCTTTATCCATTGTGAATTTTTTCAGTTTGTTATGTCAGTTGGTTTTAGTGTAACCCTTAAAACGGAAACTTGCAAAATTTGACTTTAACAAGCCATTACGCAAAAATTATGAGAGATCAAAAAAATTCATAACCATATTTTGTGTCTAAAATAAGAAAAAAATTTTTGGTACAAATAAAAAATTAAAACATGGTGATGGAAATCGCTGTACTCACGCCCTTAACAATTGTTGCCAATAACTAGCTGTTAAATTTCACGAAACACAGCATAACAAACCGCGTGTATACTAACCTATCCCCACGCTCCTTTACAAACATTTCTCCACAGACATATTTGAAATGTCTCATCCTGCGCAAACTGAATCAATTGACCGCATACTGACGACTGCAGCACATCCGTTAGGGACTCGAAGCTAGCGCGAGGACTGAATGTTCACAAATGTGCTAGGCTCTCTGGCCAAACTCACACTAAGGCCGTGTTCCAACTCTATTAGGCGGTTTTAGGGATTCGGCGTTTTGTTTTTGCTCAACTTCTAAAGGGGACACCTCGACTGTCAGTAATTGGCAGTTTGCCCTGCTGCCTGGTGTCCTACTGTCGAAGCTGGAGAATGTTTTTATTATTTTGTTGTTGCGCGCAATGATTAGAGATACGTCAACTTCGCATATACAACCCAGGTCAGGTTGAACGCCAACATGTATACTTCATAATCACATGTGTGATTAGCTGGCGGCTATCACGAAACACATTTGACTACTGCAAGCCAGTAGTAAATAAGGAAATGATTCCTAGAGCTGTCGCGTACTACTCGCTTGTAAGGTTGTACGCCAATGAATAATCGTCTGTGTCTAGAGCGTGTACAGGACTGAGAAATCTAAGCTACTGCCAGATGAATCCGCGAAATCGACGTACCTCTAGTAATGACGCAACATTGGTTATAAAACAGAAAATTATGGTATGCCTAATATACGAATGCTAAACAAGGAATATGAAACAAGTTTATCAATAATTGTATTAAGTTTAATATAATTAAAGAACTATAGGTTATACTATTTTCCTGTGTATTGCAATATGGCGACGTTTTGGGGTTTCGCATTTGGTAATTGGTAATTCGTAAACTTCGGTAGTTTACAAAACGCAAAGCACCAAAATACGTCACAGATTTTGTGTACGGAATTGGGTCACGAGACCATTTTGTTAGCAGAAAGTGCTAGTTGTAACACAACCTCAACTCGTAGTCGCCCCAGTTACTGAAGGTTCTCTGTCGAGCCACGTACCAACAATTCACGGGCAATTGGAACTGCTTGTCGGTAATCAGCAGCCGAAACCTCCCGTCACGAGCGACTGCCGTCTCCATCAAGGCAAGTCAGTGGCGTGTGGTGAGCAGTTGCAAGGCAAGCTGGCGATTGCTCGGTACTGTACAGCCTCGATACACTCAGCAGCAACCGGCAACAATCGTACAACTGAGTCTAACACAATGTAATGCCGCCACTCTCAAGTCAGCTGCAAGGTACACATTATACACATAGTTTCACACAACTAAGAGGCTTATGTGTACACGAGCTAGTAAACAAGAACAGCTGAGAACAAACGCAGCTTACCTTGTCACCACACGCCACTGCCATCGCGTAAGAAAAGTGACTGTGAGGTTTAATTGTAAACAGCAGTGTCGTATTTATAATCCACTGGAGGAGCTACATAAACATACTAATTAATTTAATTGAAGTCCTTAATTTAATTATAATCTCTATAAACATACTACATTAGGTATACAACACTCGCGATTCACACTTGACAAATAAACACTTACATATATTATATACAGGTAATCTCTCACTAAAAGTCTAATTTACTACTCTAGTTTATAATTAATAACGTCTCTCTCTCTCTCAAATCAGTCCTCCGACCACATAAGTTTCAATCTAGAAATGGCTCACACTGCACAGCTACAGTTCAACCAGTTCGTCCAATCTCACACTTACTCAAACCACTCGGAGAGTATCGCCGTCGTCCACGCCTCCGTAGCCTCTCCTCAATTTGCTGGTCCCGCCTCGTCCCTCGCTGCCAAGTCCGTAGCGAACACTTACCAGCTAAACACCGCAATTACTCCGTCTATGCGCGCAGTGTGCCGGTATTTATAGTCGCCCGCGACGACGCCCAGTATATACTCAGAGCTCACCGACCATACTGGCTGATGTAAGCTGAACATTCTAGGTGTTGCGGGAACATTCAGTTACGTCCGAGCAGAATTCTCGTCCCGGACGACTGGCAGGTGCCCGCCATTTCAGCACACCCGTGACGTCAGCTAGGCGCAAGTGGCCCATGTCACCAGGGGAGGGAAGATGGGGGAAAAGAGTTAGGGCGCAGTCCACCGACTCGTCAAGTGACTGGAGATAGCGAAGCAGTGGGCGGGGAAGGAGGAGGGGCGCAGTTCGTTGTCTCGACACCGGGGCTGTAGGCAGCAAGCAGGGAACAGAAAGATGGCGCGACCCGCCAGGCCACCCAACCCAACGCCCTCGAGAGCGCTGACTCGTTACGATACTTACAGCTATTCTCAGTTCACTTTTACCTGAGTTTTAGAATAAACAAAGCAAATTGTAAACAAACATGTTCATGTCCATGTCAATTTACTACAGAGAAACTTATACTATTTTGGAATACAATTTTTTTTCTAAGAGAAATGTAATAACACCACACAAGTTATTACATGTTTTGTTACCTGTAAGGCAAAAGCTCTTTGCCACAAACTTAATATCCTCAAAGAAAAATATTTCTTTGTTGTAAGGTAAACATTTTTCCTGTGTAGGATGCTGTTTTTTGAGAAATAAAATTAAATGTCTCCCTAATAATTATATGTTTGCAAGGCAGTTGTTGAGGTTGTTGGAGTTACCTGGAGTGACAGCAGTACCCTGTGGTAGCGAGTGAAGCCTCTGCGATTACTGCGAAGAAAGTCACCGTTCCCAAAGGCCGGACCTGTGACACAATAAACAAAACGTTACTTTGAAAAACACGTGCCATGTACAAACTTTTACTAACTTGTGTTTCACCTTTACTAGAAGTGTTTGGAAACTTTGTACTCAAATGCAAGGCGCAATTTCATACGACCAAATGTAAAACAAAAGAACTATACACGTACCCGGAATTCTAGGATGTCCGGAACTATACACATGTCCGGAACTATACACATGTCCGGAACTGCACACATGTCCGGAACAATACACATGTCCGGAATTATACACATGTCGGGAACTATACACATGTCGGGAACTATACACATGTCCGCAACTATACACTTGTCTGAAACTATAGGATATCCGGAACTATAGGACTTCCGGAATTATATGATATCTGGAACTATGCACATGTCCAGAACTATAGGATGTCCGAATTATGATTTTGGTAACTATACACATGTCCGGAACTATAGGATGTCCGGTACTTATACACATGTCCGGAACTATACACATTTCGAAAACTATACACATGTCCGGAACTATATTATGTCCGGAATAATACACATGTCCGGAAAGGTATTTATAAATAATTTAATTGTTGGGACCACGGTAGTGTAGTGGCTAATTCACTCGCTTCCCACTAGACGACCCGAGTTCAATCCCCGGAGAGGCTAGTCCCGGATTTTCCACATGTAGGCAACGTGGTGGACGTTGCCGTTGGTCGGCAGGTTTTCTCGGGGCGTTCCCGATTCCTACGCCCTTGCATTCCGTCGCTGCTACATCTGTAGGGTCTCATTTCATTACATCTCTCATTTATCTCTGACCGTCCTAGTTGGTGCTTAGCAATGCGCTGCCATACCGTTCTTTAAGGGCTTGGGTCCGAGTTTCTCGGCTTTCGAGAGAATTATTTTTTAAAATGCATACGAGAGTCGATATCGTAAAATCGCTTCGTAACTTTTTTTGCAAATTGGTTTTGCTATGCAATGTAATTTTTCGAGACAAACTGTATGACGAGTATAGCTGATTTACCAATTAAAAGGAAATTTCGTTAATTAACTAATTAGCAACTATTTTGCAGTCTTCTGACTCGGCTAAATTATAGTATGCAGTTTAAATCAGCCATAAGAAAGTTACGAAACGATTTTACGATATCGGCTCCCATTTATGATTTAAAAAATAATTGTCGTTAAACGCGATGGAACTCGGGCCAATGCCCTTAAGGGCGCGGCTACCGCAATTTTCAATATACATATTTTATTTTGTATTTGTACCAGATATTTTTTCTTGTTTTAGACACAAAATGTGACTAAATTTGGCTCTTATGAAATTTTTTTACCTCTCATAGTTTTCGCGTAATGGCTTGTTAAAGTCATATTTTGCATGTTTCCGTTTTAACGACTACACTAAAACCAACTGATATACCAAACTAAAAAAAATCACAGTGGATAAAGACATTGCAGGCTACAATGACATGCTCATAAAATTAAAGAAAAACAATTATTTTTTAAAAAAATTTTTGAACTTTTTAAATTTTTAATTTCAGTTTCAGCATTTTTTAAATTCAAATAAATTTTATTCTTTAATTTTATGAGCATGTCATTGTAGCCTGCAATATCTTTATCCACTGTGATTTTTTTGAGTTTGGTTTATCAGTTGATTTTAGTGTAGTCGTTAAAACGCAAACATGGAAAATATGACTTTAACAAGCCATTACACGAAAACTATGAGAGATAAATAAATTTTTCTTAAGAGCCAAATTTAGTCACATTTTGTGTCTAAAATAAGAAAAAAAACATCTGGTACAAATAAAAAAAAAAATGGTGATGAAAATTGCGGTAGACCGCGCCATTAATCAGGATCATTGTGTAAACGGAGCAAGGAGAACCCTTGTCGTGGAGCACGGTTTAATGGCAATTTAATATATATATATATATATATATATATATATATATATATATATATATATATAACATAGGGTGTGTGTACATTTGAACACATGATGTGACTCTGGGACAGTTTTATACAATTTTCTATAATTTTGAACTGAGTATTAAATACCAATTGACTATCCTGCGGATATCTACTTTTCATAATTTATTGCAAGTAAATTTCTTTATTCAGGGCTTCCATACATGCGAAAAATAATATCCCATAGTCACTCCACGCTTACAGTATATTTTATAAGTTAACTGTGCTTAAAGTTGTGTTATTCAGCCTGGAGTACAACGTGGTACGACCATGCGAGTAAGAAAAGTTGCATACGAAGTAGGCACACAACTGTAATTGAGGAACGCCTACTGCCCCGCAACTTGCCCTACACCAGTGTTCGCACCGTACTACTTTACAGGCGTAGCAATATACCTCGTCTTTGAACACATACAGTAATTTCCCGGATATGCCTCACCATGCATTTCAACTGACCCAGTGACTCTTTGTTTGGAGTTCGGCCACTGTTTCCGAGTACATTATGCGCTGTAGTAACGAGACAACATTTGTCAGTCTTTACCTGAAAGACTGTTTTGCATTACTTTGGTATTAGAAACTATTTCCCATGCTATTTTGCATTATTTTATAGGACTATACATGCAACATAGAAATATGTATAACACGAAAACATACATATATTAAACATATACAAATTAATGCCCAATATTACACACACACATGTATACATATAGTTGACTGAACGAGCACACACACATATATATTGTTGCGTGCCATGTTCCTGGAGGCCAGTGGTCGGCGGCTGTTTCGTAACACCTTGAGGGCTGGCCGATGACTCAAAGCCCGGGTGGCTCATAGTGGGAAACCCGCCTAACCTACGTCATAGATACCTGTCCCAACTGCGTCTTAACCCTTCGAGGGTGGCCTACGTGACTAAAAGCATATCCGAAACATG
>PNEQ01055816.1:0-25584 GCA_003012365.1 Medauroidea extradentata
GAAAGTATTTGAAATTGATTACAGCTGAAGCATTACTCAGACATCAACATTTATAATTTATACTATTTACAGTACACACAAAAATAAACAAAATTGTTGGATATCGGTTTATCGGGCATCGGGTATCGGATCGGAAAAATCAAGGATATCGGTATCGGAATCGGTATCGGGTTTTTTAGTAATCGGGCCATCACTAACTCAAACCGTTTTGATTTTTACAAATGTTTTAAAATTGTGACAACATTTCCAACAGTGATATTGGAGATTTCATGTCATCCTTCTTTGTAGTATTTTGGTATGTATAGATCTTTACAGTAAAACCTCTTTATAAAGACCTCTTATGGTTCTCTAAAATAGGGTCTTTATATAGAGGTGGTCTTTATAAAGGGGTTTAATTGTACAGTAAAACCCCTATTTTAAAACCCCACGGTTCTTGAGAAAAGGGTTGTTATAGAGAGGTGGTTGTTATATAAGGGGTTGTTATAAAGCGGTTTTATTCTGGAGAGCAGGTTATATACAAGACATTGTCTTTAGAAAAGTTTCCTCCCCATAGAGGTTTAATTTTTAAGGAAGTTATAAAATAATGTTAGAATCACATAGGCGTGACAAAGCGACACGACAAAAGCATTGCACACTAAAAATTCTCGAATTCTCGAACACCAGTTTAGCTGCCGCATGACAAATACTAAAAAAAGTATTACATGTAAATACTTCATTGCCACTGCATACTAACCTCAAGTATAACAGTGTCAGATGTTTACAGTATTTTAGTTTTTATTTTACTTGTAATATATTTTAAATAATAATGAGCCGATACCCAGATTTATTCTATTCCGATACCTTAATCGTTTCCATAACTTTGCTGTTCGGTACTCAATGCCATTATCGATACCAATACCAAACGTGGCGGAGTGTTTGCAACGCTGTCTGTTGCTGTGTCGCATTGCTTTGTTTTCTGCTGACTCGTTTAGTTTGTTTATTTTTCCTATTTTCCTAATGAACGCCGGGAATGCGGCAGTGGATTAACCAATTATCTTGTTGTGTATCTCGTCTAGTTAGGCCTGGTGTACACAATGTTGTAGTTTCAAGTCACTGTGTATTTAATAAAAGTGTCCAAGCAATTATTTGATTGAGTCAGTATTAGTTTATAAACACGAGGTTATAAACTTAGTTTACATCTCATTATTTAATATGAAAAACTTTGTTGTGTAAAACAGTGTAAAAATAAAGTTTTTTCGTGAATTATTTTTTTGTACATGACTGCACAAGATAATATAGCAAGCAGTACATTTGGCAATATCATCAGTTACAGTTTGCGACGTTCATTTACAACATAATAAAAGGTACTGTTCAGATATCAAACAATATTTAAAGTACAGAATTTTACGTTCTTCACTGCATCATCGTTGGAACATATGGAAGACACATTATTTATTCACTACACATATACCGTATTTACTCGTGTATAGCCCCACCCATTTTTAACCTAAAATTTACGTTTCGATTGAGGGGTGGGGCTATACACGAAATAAATCTTTATAAAAAAAAAAGGTGTTTGATTGATGTTTAACAGAATTTCATTAGGCCTTTTTACTTTGTTTGTTTACGAAATCAACAAGCGGCAAGACCGGCCTCGCTTGTTTGTTTATGAAATCAACAAGCGGCAAGACGGGCCTCGCTTGTTTATTTATGAAATCAACAAGCGGCAAGACCGGCCCCGTTTGTTTATTTACGGAAACAAGTGACAAGCCGGCAAGACCGGCCCCGCAGTGTGCGTGGCCGTGATGCCGGCCCCGTAGTGAGCGTGGCCGTGATGCGAGCCCTGCAGTGAGCGTGGCCGATATGCCGGCCCTGCAGTGAGCGTGGCCGATATGCCGGCCCTGCTGTGAGCGTGACCGATATGCCGGCCCTGCAGTGAGCGTGGCCGATATGCCGGCCCCGCAATGTGCAGCGAAATCTTTTTTGTGTTGCTGTGCGATCGAAAAAAAATCAATGCTTGAAGTGGGAGAGGCCAAGGTCAGATCACAGCTGATACAGTTGACGTGCACCGCTAGGCCATTCAACAGGTGTTATTTTTTTTAGAGTGAGGTGGTGCATAAATAGTATTACAGCCATACAGTACTTTATGGTTGTAAGGTTTAAATAGCTCTTTTATCTTTAGACGCCGCTTTCAGCTTCTCCTGCTGTTGGCACCACGTATGTACACTTTTGCGATCAATGTCGAAGCTCTTTGCAGCTTTCTTCATCGAATTTTCTAATGCATATTTCACGACCTTCAGTTTGAATTCGGCCGTAAAACTACACCGTTTCTTTCCCATCGCAGCGATAGTACATGCAACTCGAACTAATTATCGTAGTATCCCGTATGAACTAATGAAGATAGATAATAAGAAACAGGAACAGCAATCCACACGCATACAAACACGGTACGGTAACAGACAGGCGAGTGGCGTGGTGACTGGCTGTCCACACAGCACAAAGCTACGTGCGTGCTCTCAGCCAGCCTGCCGCCACAGCGTGCTGTTGCCAAGTCAGCTTTCTACCGCTCGGCATTTGCTGCGCACGTCGTAAAACTCACGTTTGCATTTACGGTATGAATTGATATTGACACACGGTTTATTTGTAAATATATCGGCACATATTCTACCATTGCACCTTGCTTCTGTTGCATCTTTACTAGTAAAAATTAAGGGTGGGGTTATACAAGGAATATTTATTTTTCTTAAATCGAGTATTAAAAATTGGGGGGTGGGGCTATACATGGAGGGGGGGCTATACACGAGTAAATACGGTACATATGTATGTTCGCAACAGTATTTCTGATGTGATATGATGGTGCTGAGAATTATGCCATATTTATTATCTGCCGACTTTTTTTACATTGTGACGGAATTGAAAAAGCCCTCCAAATTTGTTTGTAGTTTGTAGACTGCTTGAAATCAACTGCTGTACATTCATTACATCTGTCATAATTTTTATATGATAAAGTAACAACTGGAATGAGAATCCATTACGCATCGCACATCATTCACAGTTTCTTTCCCCCAATCCATACTCATACGCACGGAAAAAAAAAAGTAATTTTCAACTTTCATAATTACTAAGTTTTTAAGTAAATTAGTAGTTTGTTAACAACATGGCACATACTGGTGATGTTCAAATGTTCATACCTGCAACTGAAGTGTGTTACACAATTATTTTTCAACAGCATTGTAAAATTATTTGATTAGGCATAGAATTTTCAGGGCATGAAGTATTGGTATCGTCAATACACCTTGATACCAGTAGTACCGAGGGTATATTGGTATTGAGTATTGGAATCGGCCCTTCCCAAATTTTAAATACCTACTGGCATTCCGAAATGTGGAAATATAAGGCACAATTACATGTTTGCTTTAAATGGTTGTGGTTTCCTTACAACAACCAATTAAAATCTCTTTTAAAATAAAATAAACAAAATTTACTACCAACTCACCAGTTTCACCAACATTTGGGTTAAAAATGAAACTCTGACTAGACTAAAATTGATATAATGTATATTATGGAATTTGCATCATGTCTGCCATTTCTATCAAGCTGACGTCACAGAAAACACTTTGCTGATTAGTGGACATCTTTTGTTTTTAATTTCACAAAAGTCATGATGCCTCTTTTGTACCTGTTTGATTCCTCAATGGCACCATATGAATGTCTCAATTACTCAGGGCCAGATTTAAGCTTCTAGGCGCTCTAGGCCTGTTAGTCCAAGCATCCCCACAGCCTCTGTTTTCCATTATTCCTTAACAACTGGTGTCCTTTCCCCATTTTCAGCACCACATTATTTAAAATTACTCTGATCTGTAATCTTGCTATGTATAATAATAGTAATAACACAATAATAATTCAGCTTAATTGTATTTCAGTTATTTTAAAATATATAGTAGCTGGATTGGCCGTAGAGCAGATGAAACTAATATAGACAACAATGCCAAAAGTGAAGCAATTTAAGATTTTTTTACTCGTCGCCATATTGGCACTTTTAAAAATAGTGATGGGAAATTCTTCACATATATAAAAGAGCACCCTTGTGGAATTTGTGCCCTAGGCCCGGGTCTAGTGGTAAATCCGGCCCTGCCATTACTCACAAGTATAAAAAACTACCTTGGACATGATAGTAAACAATATGCTTGCTTGGCAGCACTTTCTTTCTCAACTGCAATCTAATTACTATACAGTAAAACCCCTTATGTACACTTTTTAAGGGACGACAAGAAAAAAGTGTAAATTGCGGGAAATTGTAAATTGTGGGAAATGCACTATTATTGATTTTTGCTGGCATAAACACTTTTTGCTACATATTCTAATACTGGACAAACAGGAGAACACATTACTGATTACAAAACAATATTATATACACTAGAAATAACATTTGTTATAAAATAATAGCCAAAAACACACAACAATACTTGATATTTAAAATGCTATGAAAAAAAAGTTACTGTACTTGTAGGAATGCAACATTTTTTATTTTTGCTGGCATAAGCACTTTTTATCAAATATTCTAATACTGGACAAGCAACAGGATACATTATTGATAAAAAAACATTATATACACAGGAGATCAGATTTTGTCGCAAAATAATAGCCAAAAATACAAGAAAATGTTTCATACATCATGAGAAAAAGTTACTGTATGTAATGTACACAGTACATTAGTTACAAGAAATTCAGCATTTATGAAAAAAATTTGATATTTTTTTTTGATGACCTTTCTTCTCAGTTCTTATAATTTGGACTTGTTTCTCCAAAGCATGCAATGCATCAATTGCAGCCTCACTGTTTGATGCACTCAAAATGTAATCTCGTAAAGTATTAAGTGCTTGAACTGCGTCAACGGTTGTTGGCACTACCACTTCCTCTTGTGGTTCTTCATCGTCGTCGCTACTCTTTTCTGCAGCAGCAAGATGACTGTCAACAATGTCTTCCACGCTCTGAACTTCACAAGTTAGAACATTGTTGTCCAGTTGAACGTAGTCACTGAACTGTTGCTCTGCAGAAAGTTGCTGAAAATCTTCATTTGTTTGACTGTCAACAAGCATGCAGTCACAATCTTCTACCTGGTCATCACTGGCAAAGAAGCCTGCTTTACGAAAACAATTCTTGATTGTTGCTCGTAACATCTTTCCATGCCCTCGCTGCAAAGTGAAGGGCAGTGAGTAGGGAAATTTTCAATTCAGCTGGATCTTTCCCACCATCCAGCATTTTAACTGCCCTCGCAACAATGCACTTTCGATAGTGACACTTGAATGAGTTGATGATGCCCAAATAAAGAGGCTACAGAACACTCGTGCAGTTCGCTGGAAAAAACACAGTTTTCACATTTTTCAACTCTACACTCACTTTGTGTGCAGGACATTGATCAATGAACAAAACAACACTTCTGTTTTGCACTGCCATCTTTCGATCAAAGGCTACAATTTGTTTGCTGAAACAATAAACCAGTCATCCAAGCCTTTTTGTTGGCATCATACACTGCAGGGAGAGTTTTGGTGTTTTTGAAACACTGTGGTTTCTTTGATTTCCCAATAACAAACAACGGAAATTTTTCAGAGCCATCTGAGTTTGTCAACAAAAGAACAGTGACACGATTTTTACTGAGCTTGCCTCCATGACATTGTCCCCCCCTGAAACACATTGATTTGTTGGGGAGCACACTGTAAAACAAACCTGTTTCGTCAGCATTAAAAATGTCTCTTGCTAAGTAACCCTCTGAATGTTTCTTCAGTGACACATTTTTCCATTCTTCGACGGTCTCCTCATCCACGCTCTTACTTTCGCCGGACACAACCTTGTACACAACATTATGGCGCTGGCTAAATCGGTTGATCCAGCCGTTTGAAGCAGTAAACTCTTCAATACCCAGCCGAGAGGCAATGATTTTTCACGTCGTATGATGCCGCTGATCGGAACATTCTATGCGCGGGCACCAACAAACCACTCGTACAATAATTTTTCAAGTTCCTTGAACTTCGAGTCTTTTACATACTTCCGCTTTTTAGCACTAGGACCGCACTGAGCAGCGTTGGCTTCAATATTCCCACAATTTTTTATGATGGTGTTTAAGGTACTAACGTGAATGTTAAGTTCCTTAGCCAAAATCACCCGCATGCCCATGTGCTCGTCGAACTTCGAAATTATTTTCAACTTCTGGTCCACCGATAACGTATTTCGTGCAACTTTAAACTTTTCCATATTATAATAATACGTAAATCTATTTGCCGAGCATTACAAGAAAAATGTAACAAGAAACTACCAAACAGAACGTAAACTTCCAGCCTCGCGTCGCGATAAACGTAACGTAACCTCTTAAACAGGAACCAGATGTCAACAACAAGGAAGAAGGAACACCATCACGCAAAAATAGTGTGCTCCACATTGAAAAACTGTAGTTACACAGTCGATTGTTGATATTCATCTTGCACTCGCTGCTCGAACTTACACTTTGTGACTCAATGGTGAACTTCGTGCATCGAAATCAAAGACGCCACGTTGAAATATTTAGTACATTCAATATATCAAAACATTTTTAGTGACGCCATATTGGAAAAAACCAACAATTTCAATGTATCGAAACGAGTTCACATGAACTGACGAAAATTGTGTTTGTTAATCTGTGGTAAATTATGTTTACAAGCGTAGATTGCGGGATACGCATTGATTGTGCGGCGTTATTTAAGGGAATTTTAACTATTGAAGTAAAGGTAAAATAAACTGTACCTAAATAAATACGCGTTAATTGCGGGAAAACGTACATAACGAGAACGTAAATACGAAGTTTTACTGTAGTTGTAATAGTTTTATTATCACACTGATTGGTATATACACTATCTTGATAAGATACAGCAACATTTATACAGAAATACAAATGTAGCTTTTACTTGAAATATTAATTTTCCCAAATATGTCATCAAAGATATTTGGTGTATTCAATACAAGTATACGGCCTATACACACAAAAGTACAATATTATAGTACAGTAGAATGTCAATTTAATTAAATGTCTTGGGGCCTTAAAATGTTTGCTCTAAATCAATGTTTCATTTAATTTGGCATTATATTTTGTAATACCCCAAAAGATAAAAGTTATATCCTTTGGCACGTTTCATCTAAAATAAGATAATTTGGAAAATATGTCTGTTAGCACACAACAATAATGTACTGCTGTTACCATCAATTAACCACAGCTTTGAAAGTAAAAAATTTGGAGAAAAACTTTGAAAACTTTCAGTGAAACGCACGTGGATTGTGCACCTGGTTTATTAAGCATCGTGCGTACCATAAACATGTGAGAAGTGATTACTAACACTGGCGTGCCGTCTATCTCTCTGTCTCTCTCCCATTAACCCTACAAAATTTTTAGAAAATTTCCATGACAAATGTAAAAAAGAACTTGAATTCAATTCAAAACTGACTAAAACATTTGCAGGACCACAATAGTACAATAATAAATTAATAAAAAGTATGTGCAGCTGTAGCTTTTGTAGCTTGTAGTCCACCGTGCCATGCTCATTCAATAAATGAATTACTGAACACAAAAAATAAATTGCACCTTTTTTAGCATCTGGGATGCACGTTATTTACATTTATGATAAAAAAATGGTTTTCTAAATAGTCTGCATGGTAATGTGTTTACATATTTTTGATAGATGCCCTTGTTTTACCCAGGGACACTACAGAAAATAAACACATTAAGCAGCACTGCTGTCTGTCTGTAATATAAGTAATTGGTAGAGCACACTGCACTGTGGCGCATTCTGACGAAGATGCTGAACGCTATCTGTGAACTAGTCCCTGTGCTGTCCACCTGTGCTGTGTAGACTGCATACCTAGATGCTCTTTTACCTGCCAGCCACGAGGTCATGATGCTCCTGGTCACGAGGAAGGATCAATGCATGCACGTGTTGCATAACACTCCTTCACTTTTTCCCCCAAGTGCGTCAGCTCAAAGTCGCTTCTGTGGTCATATTTTCAAAGAATTTTAATGATTTTTTTAATGGATGGTTTAAGACTATGTACGGAGAAATGAGTTGATACTGCAGCTAGTCAAAGTAATGTTAGTAGATTTACATTACAATAACATACTCCATTTTATCAAGGTTACATATTCCATTTTATCAAGGTTACATAATTTTTCGTTCATTTTTATTTATATGTGTTTTATTTTTTTTGTGGGGAGTTGCTGAGAGCAGTGAATTTATGACTTTATGACACGTCACACAAAAATATTCCATAAGAAATAAAACACGTTTTACTGGATAAATTTTCATTAGAAGCATTGTCTGTGATCAGTGTTCAGTATAAATAAATAACTATGAACTGTTTGTTTCTGAAGCACTTAGATGTTTGTTCCTTCCACTGCCAGCTATCTCGCCAAACCAGAGCAGTGTTGTGGATAGTGTCCAAGCAAACTGCGTGTGACTTATGTGTCAGGACGAACACATCAAGGTGATCATCTCACTGCTGGAGAAGCACGGCAGAGACCCCAAGGTGCTGGATGTACTGTGTTCACTGTGCGTGGGTAATGGCGTGGCAGTGCGCAGCTCACAGAACAACATCTGCGACTTCCTGCTGCCGGGCAAGAATCTACTCCTGCAGACACAGCTGGTGGACCACGTTGCCAGGCAAGGTTCCGGCATTGTGGCCATAATTAGTGATGTGTCGTGGAATGTTATTGGGCATTACAAAAAGTTTAAGATAACAGAATTGTTAAAAGAGGACATAAAGAGGGCATTATTTTGTATTTTTTGAAACTTATCGTTTTTGATGTAGAAGATCCTGCATCTTCACTGCCAATTTATTGTATCGATTTATGTTTTTGTATAATCAGAATAAAATAAAATAAAAACACACACACACATAGTAATAGATAAAAACAGCATTACTAAAGGGTTGTTACAGTATTTTATGGGTTGTTAGGTTAAAGGATAAGCAAACATGATCATGTATCATTACAATGATTGTAAAATGGAATGTACAAGGTCTTAATGTTGTGTGGTTTCTTTCATGTAGCGTTCGACCGAACATTTTTGTGGGCCGAGTGCAGGGCTCAGCAGTTTACCAGAAGTGGTACTTTGAAGTAACGATGGACCACATAGAGCAGACAACACACATGACTCCTCATCTACGTATTGGCTGGGCGAACACCACAGGGTAAATATCCATCTCTCACACTACTATCTCCATTTTACATGCTTCACATATTTTGAGTTATTCCATAACTGAAATTGTATATGTTTTTTTTCTTAAGACTGGGCCACAAATTATAATTAAGATTGGCCAGATCTGGGCACATATGGCCCACAATAATTCTTCATGTTGGTTACTGTATATTTTTGAAACTTACATTTCTGGTCGATGTATCTGTTTGTGTTTTTTATTATAAATGCAATAAATATGAATTTGTTTGACAATCATTGGGGTTAGTATGTTCTCCTAGAGTAACAATTGTACAGTAGAATCCATTTGTTACAACCCCTCATGGTTTCCAGGAAAAGGGTCTGAAGAACGGGAGGATCATAATGGAGGAATAGGACACTTTGGGCCGATTTTGGTCCACCCAATACCCTTATACATCAAAATTTGCCATTTTTTGCAATAAGTTTAAATTCAATCATTTCTGGTGTCAAAATTACAATTTTTGAAAATAAATACAAGCGATTTAATAGTCAATGTCCCCATAGAAAAATTAAACTCTAGAAAGCTATCTTCAATCTCTTCGTGTCACAAAAATCTGCATAAACACAGTGCGGCAAGCCCATTTCCATTGACTTGGTGTGAAAAACTCATACAGTTTAGTTAACTTATTATTTGAGACTTTACTATACACTTTATTATACATGGTGTTTGGACTCTGAGGTAAAACAACAACCTGTGAAAATATTTTCATGATTTTGTCAATTTTTATGAGGCAATTTCTTTGACTTTTTGTTATTTTTCATGTCATTTCCTCAAAATGTAGCTAATTTTGTAAACGTCAAACAGATATTTTGGAGGTAACAAATGTGTGCAAAGTATCATTCTTTTAGTTAAATATGTATTTAAATAAAATGACTTTCTTTACACAAATATGTTAATTGAGTGGTTGAAAATCTACCCATGTGTTACATTTGATGGTTAGATTAGGCATATTAAACACAATACATAGAGATGGGAAAATTTTGCGGATTCAATGACCTGCATGTTAGAATCCATTCTCCTATGCATATTCAAGCCCCGACAATTTGTCCACTAGCTGCTACTTAGTGGAACAGCAGACAATGAACGAATAGACAGGGTTTGAGTATGTATGGGACAATTGATTCTAACATGCAGGTCATTGAAAGTGCGAAATTTACCCATCTCTAACAATACATATTAATGGAACGGGGGATACAATTATATAAAATAACATTAGTTGCTTGAATGAACTATTATCAATATTATTTTTCTCAAGTAAAATTAGACACATTCTAATAAAATTTGCAGAAAATTTAGTACCTAATATTAGGTTATTTTGAACCACCTAACAATTTAATCACCCAACTATATAACTAAACTGGGAGAAAAATTTTTTATGTCATATTTTATGGCATTACGTCTCCATTACCCTATTTACTTGTGTATAATGTGCACTTTTATTCCAAAACAACTGATCGTAATTTAGGGGTGCATACAGAAAATAAAAAAACTGCCTCGAGAAAAAAAAGGGGGTGGGGAGAGAAGGCTGGGTTGTAAACTGGCCGGTGTCAAGCCTGGGAGGCAGAGAGAGAGAGAGAGTCCCATCATTACTAAACTTCCTTTTCTTTTTCTCTACCCCCTCCACACCTCTTTTCTGCTGTAACTATCACTGCTAAAACCCTATTTTTTTTGTTTGCTGTTGCAGGAAAGTTCATGGGTGGGTGGAAGCAATATGAGAAGTTAATTTTGACCTCTCTGTAATAACCATATAAAAAAGGACAGCACTGTTTCCCCCCTCCCCCACCTATGGAGAGGGAAAGGGAGGCAGGGTGGTGGTTGGGGCCCTACAGTCCTCTGTTTGTTTCTACCCCCAGCCGCATTCCTGAGCCTTTCTTTCTGCTAGCACATTGGAGAGTAAATAAAAAAGGCAAGCTTGCTCTGCTGTCTTGGCATGTTATCTCATTATCTCATTTGAGGTAGGCCAGTAGGGGGTTGGGAGGGGGGGAAGAACATGCTGGGAGCAGGATGCAGCACAGTGTGGAAGGGGGAGTGTTGTCTAGGCAGATGTGAGCTGGCTGCTGGCTGCTAGTGACCTTGGCAGGCTATCTGTAGACAGCTGCAGACTCAAGCCATCCCCCCCCCTTCCCCATTCACCCTGATCCTCTTAGCCCTTCACACTCTTGCCACTGTGAGTCATCTTTCCTTTCTCTTTTCTTTGTTAGCCACGGTTCCTTTCCTTCTCTTCCACCCAAGCAAATCCATCGTAGCCTAGCTCTTACTGCTTCACAATTTTTTACTCCCATGATTTTTTACATTCTAGCAAGGCACATAAATTTTTTTTCCCCTGGAATTTGTTGCAAAAATCGTGGTGCACATTATACACGAGGGCGCAGTATACACGAGTATATGCGGTAATTGCTCGAAACTATAAGAAGTGTCACAAAGAATAAAAAGACCTTGAATAGCATACCTAGATACCTTGAATTTGTTCATTTGTGTTTCACCTCTAAATGTTCTATTTAAGATGCAAAAATTTAACCCCTGTTGTTTTCATTCTTATGTGTAGCCGGAAAATTTATGCTGGATTATGTCATTCGTTCCTTATATTTTACGCGATGCGTGAAGAAAATTTAGGTAGCCTACATTGTGTAGTTTAGTTAGACTTTCATTCTAGCAAAATATACGTCACATCATTACAAACGTAACGTAAATTTCTTTGTTTGTAATTAACATTGCGGTGTTAAAAGATTTAATATTTATTTTTTCATTACGAATTTCAAGCAAAATAAACAGGAATCACTTAAAACCAGGATAAACGAACACATTTCGTTACTTAACTCAAACAACCACCATTTTCATGTCTCTTTCGATACTCTCAAAACTCGCTTTTGCTGTCGAAAGTCGATTTTCTCAATTAGTTTAATCTGTATCTCGAATCAGACATAATTTGCTACGGAACACGTTAAAATTGCGCAATTATTTAGTAATTTCGCACTTAATTGATACATTTTGCGATTTCAAACGGAAGTGGTAAATTTCGTATTTTACCTTTTACTGATGAAATTTCATCATATAGTAAGAGCATAAAAGAATAACCCAACATGGAAGGTCTACATTATCAAAAACCCAATAACCAGGTGTGGCTCGTGGATTTTGACATAGGTAGGGCTGCATATATAAGGAGGAATACTTATCATCAAATAAAAGGAGGGGTTTCAAGGTGCAAAATGGTGCTATTTTAGTAGTTCTCTGTCTAAACATTGGATGTACTTTTGGTAGATTTATTAATATTTTTTTAAGAAACATTCTGTAAGGGGCCTCCCTAGTCCCTAGTAGAAGAAATCAAGTAATGTTTCAAGCAGTTACCAGTATTCCATTTTCTCAAACAGTTTAAAACTTTTCTAGGTATTTATTTTTTTAGTCCAAAATTCACAAAATCCACAAAAAATAATTGTAACAAATTTAAGATACCTTTGGATTGCTATAACTTTTCTAGAACAAAATTCACAAAATCCACAAACATAATTTTTAACAAATGTAACATACCTTTGGATTACTGTGTTGAGCACTTGAAGTAGAAAGTATATGTGGAAAGTTACGCCAATTTGAAATTACATCAGAGAGTGCTGTCCAGACATCGGGTTAATATCATAGCTCAGTTGTTTTTAAGGTCCACAAATCACAATGTTTCACATTTAACAAAACTACACTGTTAATTTAATGTGCTATAGTTAATTTTTTTTACACTTTTAACATTACTACATCTCACTGTATTTCAAAATTAAAATATTAAGTCAAAAACATCTTTCAATTAAATGGTCACTTAACTAATGTGTGGAGACCCGTTACTTGTATGTGAAGTTCATTCGTTGGTTCTTTTCTTATAACAAATTTCGCAATAACTTGTTATACAGTGCTCATTTTATCGTGAACAGCCTGTATAGTGTAAGCACCGTACGCAAGGAGGGAAGTTAGGGACTACAAACAATGACTTTTGTAAATATAAAATAAGGTATTTATACAAAATTAAAATATAAAGAAATAAAAGAAAATAACTCGTAAAACCTTAAATATTAAAAGCAGTCTAAATATGTCAATAAATTCCGTGAAATAATAGATATAGAATGGTAAATTCTAATGGCAATTCCCGCTATTACGAAATAGTTGCGTATAGGTAGAGTACATTTCTTTATGGCTTTCTGTCTCCTCTACTGCAGAATCATAAATAAGACAAATTTTGAAGGTATCTGAAAAGGACGTCCAGAAAAAAAAAACCCTTTGTATCTTATATGTGGTTATTGTGGTGGCTTGACAGAAAATCAAGTTTTTAAATTTTCGTCTATGAGTTTAAATGTTTTACTTCTCTGCAGTATGGTTAGGTAAAGTGCTCGGTTATAAAGTATGTTCTTTAAAAATGTATAAAATTGTCACTGCTATCTTACTTTGTTTTTAAGTTGATATTAATTTATTATTTGGTATGAAGTATGTTATAATTCGTGTGAAATAATAGTCTGCAAAAATGTTTAATGTAATGTTTAGGCATGAAGGAGCAACATCTAAAACTTATCCCGATTTTATGGCAGAATATTACAAACAAACTATTCTTTTTGGCATAATAGGTTAAAAAATTCCATACATGTAGAAACATGCTACTTTAGACAAGTTTTTTTAAAAATGTGTTTCAGCTGGGTGTTGAATGAAACTGTAGTTACAATATTAGAATATTTTTACTAATTAACTAAGTCGTGTACAAAAAATGTTAAAAGTTCATAGGAAGCTCCACTGTGTGTAGGACAGGTCATGAAATTTTAGTACAATTTACTGCAGTGATGTCGTGAATTGAGCGAGTTGAGTGACAAGTTGCATCTGTCGTCAGTGAAATGTACCGTTGCTGCGGGTCTTGCGAGCCGGGCTGGTTTGCTAGCAGCCCACAATCATGCCATTTATCAGACATCCCCGCTCCCCTTCTTCTAAGGTTCACCAGACCGGGGCACGCACTGCGCATGCGCCAGCAAGGTCAGACGGACTGTTTGCCGCACAGCCCTGCCTAGTTCAGCCGCCTGAGGCAGGAAACACGTACAGAAGTAAATCTTTAAAACTTTCTCACATTTCTCAGACTTTGCAATCGGCTGATGGTTTTGGCGAGTAAGTAGTTAAGAAGATATCATTACAAATTATCTTCTAATACACTATTTGTGAAAATGAAAATTATTGACTGTAATTCCCAAATAATCAGGGAGGACCCTGCAGCCCAATAGCATAAACCACCACTGCAAATAACTTAGACAAACAAAACACTTTTTGTTATTGTTTCTATATAAAAGAATAATTGAATGACCTAGTGTTAGAACATTCTATTAAGTATCCAAGTCTAAACACACTAAGCTCAGTATTTTAATACAGTATGTTTTTAATTTTTTGAACACTCACTTACCGTGCATTTGTTGATCTTTGAAAAATTTGGGGCTCTCTCTTCTCTTCAACTGTGCGTCTCTTGTGCAGGTATATGCCATACCCAGGTGGTGGGGAGAAGTGGGGAGGCAACGGCGTTGGTGACGACCTCTACTCATTTGGTTTCGACGGTGCGAACCTGTGGACAGGTAACATCAATTATTTGAGTGTTGTCAGTGTTCTTTGTTGACTGTTATGTTCTGTCTGTCTTGAGGTCACTGATCTTATCATTCTTCTGGGTCAGCACGTAGCATTATTTGGTAGTACATACGTAGTTACATCATATGTTTGCAGATGTAAGCATGTGACAAGTAAATCACATCAGTTCAGAGATTAAATATTTAATACATTATTTATTTGGGGCTTAAAAGTGTCCTTGAACAGACGAAGGCCTAGGTAAGGTAACACTGGGGATGGTGGAATGGAAATAGAAGGCATTGGCTATGGCCTATTGTCAGAAACAATCACAGCATTCGCTTCATGTGATTAAGGAAAACCATGGTAAAACCAAAGTCAAGACAGCCAGGCCAGGGATTGAATCCCGGTTCTCTCAAATGTAGTTTATTTTTGTTTTCTCTGTTCCACTTCACTCATTATTAAAAAATGTGGAAAGTAGATTGTTAGGGTTAAAAACAGCATATATGAAATAAATAAGTACTGTACTTTTTAAAGTTCCACCAACATTGTCAAAAGTGTTTTTTTTCAGACTGCTGTGTTTCATAGTATTTTACTGTAAATATAAAAAAAATAATAGAATTGTACACTGGATGTAGCTATCAAGTCACATCTAATAAAAGGAAGTTACTAAAGCTCAAGGTAAACGAAGTATTATCTATAATTATAATTTACACATTTTTGTCTGAAAATTAAAAACAAATATAAATTTGACGTGTGATATAGAATAATAAGAGACGACAGTATACAGACCTTCAAAGGTTGCATGGTCTTCCAATCCTGAGTGTTGCCTTTACTTTAAGTTTATGCAAGGTATTCTAGTGAAAGCATTTCAAATTGGAACTAGGAATAGGTGCTGTACTCATGTAACATTTTGTACAACAACCAAAGTTAATTGAGTACTTTCAAGAAGTAGAGAATCTACGAGAATTTGATTTAATGCTAAGTAGGGTAGTTTATCATTTGTTACTGACATTAATACAATAGAATCCCCATTTTGACCAAATGTCATGGGACCCGAAAATGGTTACTCTAAATCAATGTTTCATTAATTCCGACTTCATATTTTTTCACCCCCCTCCCCTTCAAAAAAATGTTAAATCCTCGGGCATGTTTCGTCTGAATTTTAGTTAATTTTAAAAATGTTTTTTTTTTGGCTCAAAACAATAACAAAACACATTTGCCGTGAACTAGCAAAGGTCAGCCACAGTTGTGAAAGAAAAAAAATTGGGGAATAAAACTTAAAAAAACTTCTACTGCAGTGGAACGCTCGGCGAGCATCTGCATAGTGAGTTAGGCCACCCGCATGCCAACACGTGAGAAGTGATGGCTAACACTACCGAGCCGTTAATCTTTCTGTCTGTCTCCCGCCCGCTCCATCAACAAAATTCAAGAGATTCCCATGAGAAATGGTAAAAAATAAATTGCAATGAGAACTGAATTAATAGTTTGCGAGATAACGGTAAAATAATTATTATATACGTGCGGTTGCTGCCATTGTAGGTATTCGCGCTTGTGAAACATTTGTTGGTCTGCTCGCTAAAAATACTTTGCACTGGAGTGTTTTTTTTTAGCATAGAAGAAACAAATTATTTACGTTTACTGGAATAAATTTGTTGTAAGAAGTCTGTACAAATAATATAATATACATATTTTTTTTTATAAATTCGCTTGTTTTATCATGAGACGCGACAGAAAATAATAACGCTGGACAGCTCTTCATTCTATCTGTAATATAATTTATTACTAGAGTACGCTACACTATAGCACATCCTAGCAGAGACGCGAAGCACTATCTGTGAATTAGTTCCTGTGCTGTCCACCACCACGCTTTGGTGATTGGGTACCTAGATGCTCGTTCATTCACCAGCCGCTAGTGGGAGGATCTAGGCGCTCCCCTGTTATGCAATAGTACACAGTGTCGCTAGTTAGACCATGTCCACGTGTGCTTATCCTAAAGTCACTTCCGTGGCCAAAGTTTTCAACAAATTTAAACTTTTTTTTTGTTTCTGGACGGATGGTTTGAGCTTGTCTACAGAGAAATAAGTATATAATGTGGTCAGTGCTAGTATTTTTAATAGACTTACATTACAATTAATATTCCATTTTTTCAAAGTCACATAGTTTTTAATACATTTTATTGTTATTTTTTGAAGGTTCCTAAAAGTCCTTTAGTTAAATTGCAGTTTTTGCTATTTCCGAGTTTGTTAAATCGGGGCTCTACTGTACAGTATTTGTTTATTGTACCAACACAGGTGGACGAAAGACTCAAGTGATGTCCGACTCGACCGAACCTTTCATCAGGAAGGGAGACGTGGTTGGCTGTGCGCTGGATCTCACCATTCCTGTGATTACTTTTACATTCAATGGTCACCCTGTGAAAGGGTCCTTCAGGAACTTCAACTTGGACGGGATGTTCTTCCCGGTAATCAGCAGTTCTTCCAAACTTAGGTGAGTGTGTTGTGTTGTTCTGTTAAGACCTGGACAGTGGTGTGGAAGATTGCAGGGCAGCAATATACCAGTGATCCAGCACTTAAACATTGGACTGTTATGATGTAGTCAGACATGTTTGTCTCAAATATCACACTTGCCATAGTAATATCTTGCAAACTTGACTGTTTTAATTTGTTTTGCTGTAAGAAATACTTAAGGCAAGGCACCATAAGGCCTTCTAAAATCGGGATTCTACTTTTCTTTTGGTCTGATATGTGATGGAAGAACTGAGAGTGATAGGTACTTTAGTTCCTGTCTATCAATTTAAACAAGATATACCAGCCATGCCGACAGAAACAAGTAAGATAATGGATGGATATATGAATTACTGGCAGTGTTCCCATTTTGTAGGCTTTGGTTTACGTTTTAAATAAGTTGCATAGGAGGGAGTTTTGTGTAGTTTATTTATAATTTCAGCAAAAATTGAGTGTATTTCGTAACATTTATAATAATCTTTAATTTAATTTTTAAAAATTTTCGTAGGGCGATTTAGTATCTTTGTGAGGGTTTGGAATGAGCAGGGTCATATTCCTTGTGACTCCATTCCCCTCCTGCCATTGTGTTAGATATACTATAGATAGCTATAAGTTGTCATCAAGGTAGGCCATCACACAGGTTGTTGCAGGGTTTTTATTAACCATTTTGAATTCTATGATGAATTGGTTGCGAGGCATTTCATTACAGTTGCACAGCTGTTGTTTTAAATCTTGATTGATCATTTCAAGATTAACGACATAAGGCTGTTACGACAGACACAGTGAACAATTTTTGTTTTTATTGACTGTTGAGTTTAATGACATTATTGATCAAAGTTGGAAAGGTTTTTAGACTGTTGAAATAAGTTGATATTAATTTTTTTTTTATCATTTTGAGTTCAACTACATTCTGGTAGCAGTTGTGAGGTATGTCGTGGTAGTCCCAGTGAGTGTGTTTTATCGTCTGGGTCTGCAGCTGTCGTTTCCTGCTTGGTGGGGACCACGGTCGCCTCAAGTACGTGCCCCCAGAAGGGTTCTCTCCGCTGGTGGAGAGCCTCTTGCCACAGCAGATCCTGTCGATAGACCCTTGCTTCTACTTCGGAAACCTCAACAAGTGTGTGCTAGCAGGCCCATGGCTCGTAGAGGATGACACTGCCTTTGTCCCAACGCCTGTGGACACCTCTGCGGTGAGTGCTTGGTGTCTGGTGGCCTGAGAGCTGTCAATTCTGCACTAGTTGACAGATGAATAAAAAATGTGATACTATAAACTGCTGGTGAGGAAATTAATGTAGTTACTATTACAATACAAAACTATTTTAATTTGTATTATAGAAAATTATTTCAAAACTGAAGGTGTTACTACCAATTAAATAATATTAACAATTCAAAAAATATTAATTAGCAAGTTGTAAAATAATTTTTAGTTTGTCAACTCCTGAATATCCACTCTGTAACCAAATTGTGATACAGTGGTTGATCAAATATTGTGGACAAACCATGATGATAATTTACACACTGTCATGTAATTTTATTTGTTTATGTATTACTGTAAACAGTATTTTATTTTGCAGCTCTTGTGTAGCAGTTGCTTGTCAGTGTTTGAAAGTTACATAACATTTTTTTTTTTAAATAAATTTGTACAGTTGTGCATATCAGAATTTTTGCAAGTATTTGTAGTGTTTATATAGATGACAAAGGTTTTCGGGGAAACTGTGATTCAGAGCCCTATGCAGCTGGCATATGAACATGGTTGCAGCATGTCAGGAGAAAGTTTTTTTAAGATTTATTACTTAACATTTGTTCAGTATCTTTAGCTATTAAAAGAAAACACATTTAAAACTTTGCTTCTATAATTTTGTTGTCTAGACATCATGCTTATTAACATGGTTTAGGTGCACCTCAGAAAGAATAGCTAAAAATGGCTTTTTCAGACTGCTGTCTCGTAAAATAATATGAACCGTAATCACAGAGAAGTGTGTACTGGACTTTACCATGCATTTTCTGTAAATAAAAAAGTAGGGTCTGCGCTTAAAGTTCTATAGGAAAAAATCAAGGACAAAAATACTGTATGCCGTTTTTGCTCTCCATGCATTAAGGTGATACTGCTGCTGACGTAAGCGCCAGTCTAACTCTTATCGCTCCCTGTTTCCGTACTTTAAACGCAGCATCCAACGCCTGCTGTATAGGGCTCTTAATTTGCTGCAGATGATAAAGAATTGACTGTATTTGGCTAGTGAGATATGTCGTCCGATTTTATAATTTTTTGCTATTAATATGTTTGGAGGAACAATAATCTTGAATTTATTGTGTAAATAACTGGCGACAGGTAACGCTGCCGAGCTACGTGGAGAGCATCAGGGACAGACTGGCAGAGAACATCCATGAAATGTGGGCGATGAACAAGATAGAGGCAGGCTGGTGCTACGGTGAGAGGAGGGATGACATGCGGAAGATACATCCCTGCCTGATCCAGTTTGACCGTCTGCCGCCGGCCGAGAAGCGGTACGACTCTCAGCTGGCCATCCAGACACTGAAGTGAGTTCCTTGCTTTGCCTTCTTGAACCAGTCAGTCTTGCTGAAGGACATTTCTCTGACACTCGCAGTATTATTTTATAAAAAAACATCTATACCTTATTTATTCACATAATAGTAGCCATTGCATAGTGCCTGCACCCTTGTTTTGATAGGCTTGAAGAAGAATTCAAGAAAACCTGCGTATTGTCCAAACCTGTCTCTTTCGACAGGTGACAATAATTAGTGACACACGTGAACCGATTATCGAGACTTCCTTGGTATTTCTTCACATTTACACTACAGCCCAGAAATATATTACTTTATTTTTAGAGAGAAGACCACACCCTGTGTACATTAACAGTTTATTTTACACCAAATTCAATTTTAAAGGAAAACATTTATTTTTGAAAACACTTCATAATGGCTGGGCCCCATTTTGTAGGTCTAAATTTTGGTCAAAAACATGTGACTGTGATGTGAGTAAATTTGGTAATTAATGTAGAATGTCTAATAATTTGTGGATATGGACTGTACCGCATGATTTAATGGTCAAAGTGAATTGCAATATAAAATTTTCTGTGTTAAAAATAGTGTCATGCGCTCTTTGCTGACTGGCTATTAAAATGAGTGAGCAAAATGTCTCAGTCATACCTGCAAAACATATTCTGGCTTGAGTGATGTCTGTTGAGATAAGTCTGGTCTGTGTATGTCGAGACACAAGTCTATGCTCACTGTACTCCATGGCTGGTCTTCATAGGTCTTCTTATCACTAACTCATAATGTAAGCCACAGAATTACCTTGTCACAGCTCTCTTCTCCAAGGGGTAGTACAAGTTTCTGTAACGGTTTACAGAATTTTAATTTTTTCTCAAAATCTAAGGGCCATACAATTTTTTCTGAATATTATTTTCTGACTTAGTTTTGACCACAGAATCGTGTTATAAAATCAGTATCTGTTTGCAAAATCGCCTAATGTAGGGTTTAATATATATTACATTATAAAATGTAATAACTGTTATGCTGTCGGGTCTAATAAGAGAGGGATTGCAACAGTATATTGCACAGTTGCATAGCTATATTATTTTTAAGTGGTTGAAATGACACAAACTAAGATCATCTTATGATAAGTTTTTAGCATGTACAATGAACTTGCACATTTTGTAAAGCAACATAGCTTACTGTAATTTTATGCTTTAGGTGCTAGGCAATATTTGTTGAATTTTGTCAATCTATGTTACAGCAGAGCACTGAAACTGAAGATCTACAATTATTTACACTTTCCGTCAGAGATTTAATTAACTTGATGATATTGGATGCAAGTGAAGTAAGCTATCGTGTTTATCATGAAAATGATATAAGCAGAAATGCTGTGATATATTTCCATTGTCTTGTGTAACAACTCTTTATCGTAATTTCGAGTGGCTTGTTTGGGTGTCAGAACCATATTGGCACTGGGGTACTACATCACGATGGACAAGCCGCCGTCGCGCATCAAGACGGTGCGGCTGCCCAATGAGCCGTTCATGCAGTCTAATGGTTACAAGCCGGCGCCGCTGGACCTGGCAGCCATCACACTGACTCCCAAGATGGAGGAGCTGGTGGATCAGCTAGCAGAGAACACACACAACCTGTGGGCCAAGGAACGTATCCAGCAGGACTGGACGTACGGCCTCAACGAGGTGCGCTTGCCCATCCAGCTTGTTCACTGGGTTCTGTCTTATAATGCATACTGAAACATCATTAATACAACCTCATTATTACAAACTAGTTTTATTTCTCTTAGGATGAAATGAGAAGTTAAATAGGTACTATTTTTCATGATTAATAAAATTAATTTTGCATGTAATACAATGTGAAGTCAAGTCCCTTGGTAAAAATAAGTATTATGGCTACAACATTGTATTTTGGGACTAATCAGCCTGAAGTAAACTTGAAAGGTTTGTAATAGTTATAGCAAACACCTGTTAATAAAAATCTTGTTATTACAAACAACAAAAATTTAGGCTTCTTTGAGGTTTGTATTAAAGAGGTTTTACTGTACTGCCACGATAGCCAGTAACGTATCCATCTTTGTTGTTGGCTTTATAATTTTTGTTTTGTCTCATCATGGAGGACACTGGGCACATTGGTGGATACTCTCACCCTCTCCTGGCCTGCCACCTGTACCTCCATCTTTCCGTGTTATATCCTCTTTCTATAACAGGGAGATAGGGTGAGAGACAGGGTGAGGGGAGGGAGAGGGGGTGGGCCAGCTTGGAAAGGGGAAAGAATAGGAAGTAAAGGAGAGGGGAAGAGAGAGACATACAGTACATACACACGAATGCCCACGCCCGCATACACACACACACACACTTGCATTGGTGCAGGTATGTGTGTGGACAGATGACAGAATGTGATGTTGATAGAAATTGGAGCACACTGAGGATATCTTCAGGAAAATGTATCATGTTTTCCACATGAAATAAATCTCATATTAGAAGTGTGACGGTGGGCGAATGTTGAAATAGTATATACGTTATATATTCTATTAGTTTAGGAAAATATTTTCTGCTTGGTTTGATTGTCCATGTTTGTCGCTTGTGTGTGTTCAAAGAAAGTGTTTCCAGAGTTAATAAAATATTTTTTCTTGATTACGAGAATAATATACAGTACTCTATATTCCCCGATACGAAACATTTTCTGATTATTGCATTCTTTTTTACTACTACATGTACTATATACTGTGTTTTACCATATAGAATGTATTTTTTGTGCTAAATTGAAAATAAAAAAGTTATTATCTTGCTTAATAATGTACTGTATATTGTTTTTTTAACTTGGTAGGTTTGAGCTTTGCATATAGCTGTACAATTTACTCATGTTGTTTTAAACATTTTTAGTCTGGTTTAGGGTCAGTTACAGATGTCACATATAGTGTGTACTTTCACAGTTGCTGTGTGGAATAGTTTTAATGTACTCTATGGGTTGACAGGATCCTGACATGAGACGAAGTCCACACTTGGTGCCTTATTGCAAAGTGGATGACGCTATCAAGAAAGCAAACAGGTATGAACATGTTTTCAGCGGTGTTATTATTTGTGAGAGGAATTGAAATTGTGATATTGGTTGTCACCTCTCCCTTTTTTGCTACAGTATTATAATAGTGGAAAAATTTGTAATATTTTTTTAATGTTTGAATAGAAGATTTTTGTTTAAAACAGTATTATGAAATATGTAACATACATAAGATAATATGAGGTCAACACATGTAAGGCCAGCAAAATACAGTATAAATAGTATAAATTTCTATGTCAGTATTAAAAGATTTTTTATACCTTGCTTTACAAAATGTGATATGCAGTCAAACCTTATTAGTTATAATACCAAGTTCTTATTAACACAAAGTAGTTTTCTTATTACGTGTAACTGTAAGGGAAATTAAATGTTATTTTTATTGAATAATAGACATATTTGTTTTCTTAGAAACACAGTAATACTGTATCGAGACAATTGGTAAAAATAAGTCATTATGGTAATAAGAATATTAGTATTTTGATTAAAGTAAATTAAGGAGACTTTTAATAGTTCTTGTACACTCCTGTTGATACAAACTTCATTAGTACGAACTGAAATTTTTAAGTCCCTTGAGATGTATTTTAAATAGTTTTCACTGTTACACATTTTCTGTTGGGTTGTGTTTTTGTGAATCTGGTGCAGGATGAAATTTAGCTGAATTTGTATGTGTCTAGGGACACGGCCAGCGAGACGGTGCGTACTTTGCTGGTGTACGGCTACAACCTGGAACCTCCGACTGGAGAGGCACATGAAGGTGAGGACGTTTGTGACCTACATCATAACGGGCCCGCAGTCTTTCTTTCCTTTGGATTATCCTGATGTTTTGCTGTATCTGGATGTTTGGATGATCCAGATATTTGGATTGTCCAGATGTTTGGTTTAGCAAGTTTCAGATTAGGACTCAACTATTTTTCATAAAATTTCGCCCAGCAAAGAAACTGCCAATTTTCATTATGTTTGTCTGAACTGGGGGTAATTAACTTCCCTTGTTTGTTCTAATTGTCAGCCATGCTTGCGGAGGCTGGAAGAGCAAGGCAGGTTTACTTCAGGACATATCGTGCAGAGAAGAACTACGCTGTCTCCACTGGAAAGTGGTATGTTTCAGTAGTTGCATCAATCCCAAGATTCTGTAATAACAATTAAACTATTATCATCATAAGAAATTTTCAAATCTTAGTTTGGGTACAAAATTCAGTCAAAAGTTTTTGTTATAAATATTTTAGTTTTTAACACTAAAGTTTTCTGGTCAGCCACTAACTGTATTTCCTAAAAAAATTGTTTTGTGTGTTCAAACATGTATTTTTATATTCATATAAGCGAACAATGTTCTGGATTGAAATTCCTGATATAACCAGTCATGCATAAATAGTCAGGTTACTTGATTGGTAGGAAAGGCTCCAAATAAAATATACAAATGTTCCAACTCTATATTTTCATCAAATAAATATTAAGATTTGAAAGTCTATGTTTCATGCTCAATTGTGATTGGCCTCCAGTGGCGTACTTTGTAGGCAAAATGATGAGAGTAATGACAGTACCAAGATGTAGAGTAATACATATAATTTATTTTACATAGAGTATTTTAATAATTTAAAATTGACATTATTGCACTTCACAACAAAGTTTAACAACATGATGTTGTCAATAAAAGCTTCTAAATCAAAGTTACACATTTTTTTGTTACACATATTTTTAAATAGTGTAATTAGTTAAAATGTTATCTGTGTGTAAAGCTATATATTTTTTCTAAAATGTTTTTCAAACAACGGCTAGATTTGGGTATTTTATGTGTACAGCTGCAACTTCTTTTTATTAAGTGGTCCTTGCATTAAGACATTTGATTTAGACTGGACTAATCAACATTACGTTACTCTGGCACTGAACTATAAAATTTGGAGATTGAGACTAAAATGTGTAGTAGTTGAAATCATACAGCCAGATAAATGTATCCTAGCTACAGTATTTTAAATTAAAACTTAATCATAGAATCTTTCTGCAGAAAAAAAAGAATGGCTTCTTTTGGTATTTTACCCATAGTAGGCAACCATATTTTTTTTTGCATTTAAAGTTGAATGCATGATAATGATTGGTTTGTATAAAAATGTGTCCGGAATTTCGGAAATAAATGTAACATTTGGTAAAACTATGTTGTAAATCTTGCTTAGTGTGTTTTATTGTTGTTAGTACAGTATGTATGAGTGTTCTTGCAACTGCCCATGCAGGTACTTTGAGTTTGAGATCCTGACAGCGGGGCCGATGCGCGTCGGCTGGGCGAAGGCGGACTGTAACCCCGGCTGCCAGTTGGGCAGCGACGAAAATACGTGGGCGTTCGACGGCTTCAACGTGAGTGCACACTGCATACCTCTATACTAAGTGTAGATATAGGCAGGGTGTGGGCGAGACCAGAGCACTGCGCTGGGAGAAGTGGTAAGGGAGAATTTGTAAACACACCATCAGGTTGAAAGTAGTTAACTTCCTACTAAGGACAACATTGCCAGTTCAAGGCACAAGAGCTTGGAAATGTTAAGAGACAGTAATTGCCTGTACAAAGAATATCTTTGAAGTAGTAGGCTGTTTTTGTGTACTCTATATAACCCTAAGATTTTAAGGTAGCCGCCTGTCAAGCTGCTGAATTGTATGCAGAGCTTCGGCAGAATGAGCAGAGTTCAAACAAAATTCTGTTTGCACAAGTAATATTTTCTTAGGATTAGCATAAAAATACGCTATG
>PNEQ01055818.1:0-29845 GCA_003012365.1 Medauroidea extradentata
TTCGGTCACTTTCACACTCAAAAAAATACTTGTTAGGAACGATAACAGTTAATGGCAATATTATAGACCTGTACTAAGATCCTTAAATGCTTTTCGTAGCCTAACCGCGTGACAACATGTTGAATGGTTTTCGAATGAAATCAGGATTGTTAAAGGTCTGCGCGCCTCTTCACGATTCTAGTAGACGGCGCCCTTAAGGAAATGGCACATATCAGAGTACTTCACACAATAATACGTTTCCTCCAATATAGTCACATCCACGATCTAGTGCACTTACTTGACAGGCATACTGACATTTCCTTACATAATTATTTGTACGATAACGTATGCCCACAGTTTTAAATGTTGCACCCAAAATTTCACTTTCTTTCTCTCATTCTGTAAATTACATCGTTTCACGAAAGTAAAATTTTGGATTTTGTTTCTGAAATTACATTCACCAGCGGTCAAAAAGTACACTCGTTCGTTATAGACTATATTACGGTAAACAAACTATCTATGCAGTGTCTGCCCGACAGAATTTTCGTAAACTAAAATATAAACTAACATTTTAAAAGAAAATTGTAACAAGTAACCACGCGTGCAAAACCAAAATATATGCCTATCAACGTATTTATCTGTGACTATGAACATTATAGATTCATAATAACAAGGCTTCTGAATCAACAGCATTGTTGACAGTACTTGTGTACACAATGACAACGTTTGCCATGCTAAGATTCACCAGATGACATTGTTTCAACCTCTAGTTCCAGGAAGTCTTATCTCTATGTTTACCTTCATTTTATTGGCTTTACGACCTTATACGTGGCCTTGAATTAGGGCATGCGCATTTGCTTTACAAAGTAGGTTCTTATTGTGACTAAACAGAGAATGAGACTGTAATACACAACAAGTCAGGCAATAATCTGTTATTTAGCTTTTTAAAGGGCCTTCCTACCTACGCTGTAAGTGCGCTTCAGCGAGTTCCGACTGTTCATCTTTTGGCGAAAATACTTTACGTGCATTACATTCGTAGGCCTATATATACGAGAAGAACACACGATTCAAACTGTGCCGCTTTAAGTTTTAAAAATTCGACACGCCTGTTAGAAACATGATTTTCGGGCATATCACAATGGCTGAAAACTACTTTTTAGAGTGCCGTACATGGGAAAACACCGACCGGATTTGAAAAAACACAAATTTACAGACATGCGTCGAAAGTTAAACCACACTTCCTACAAATGAAATATTGTCATCGCTTAGAGCACTTTACGAAATTGAATAGTAACAAGAGTAAAGTTCTATACGCCAATTGAGACGATTGCATTACAGATGCCGATTTGGTGCACCCTACGAGTAACATCAACGTTTGCCTTTACAAAATAGAATATAGTTAAATGAAAACATGTCATGTACCGAGCGAGATGGAGCAGTGGTAAACTACTCGCCTCGCATTCAGGAGGAGCCGAGTCCGATTCCGGGCTCCGGCCATCCTGATTTCTGTTGTCCACAGTTTTACGAAATCACTCCAGGCGGATGCTGGGATGGTTCCGTAGTACAGGCGCTGGTCGACTCCTATACTATTTCCCCCGTATACCTCAAACCAAAGCCTTGTGCTGTTCGGGAGCACAAAAATACCAAAATAAATCAAATATAAGTGAAAATGTTACAGGGGGTATATACTATATGTTACATCCTTTGCGCAAAACTGTTGATATATGTTCAAAATACAACTTACTTAAGGGCGCGGTTCACCTCGGTTTTCGACGTCTTTATTTTTATATTTGTACCAGATATTTTTTATCTTATTTTAGATATAAGTTGTGATAAAATCTTCCTCTTAGGAAACTTTTGTATCTCTCATAGTTTTTGCGTAATGAGTCGTAAACGTCAAAATTTGCACTTTACGGTTTTAAGCACGCCACAAAAACCAACCGACATACCAAACTGAAAAAATTCACAATGTATAACAATGTTGTAGGCTATGATTAGACATATATAGAAACAAAAAATTAAATACTTTTTTATTTAATATAAAATAATGAATTTTGAAATGAAAATTAAAAAAGTATCAACAATTTTTTAAAAATACAAAAAAAAATTTTTTTTGTTTTTATATATGTCAAATCATAGCCTACAACATTGTTATATAGTGTGAATTTTTTCAGTTTGGAATGTCAGTTGGTTTTAGTGGCGTACTTAAAACCGTAATGTCCAAATTTTGACGTTTACGACTCATTACGCAAAAACTATGAGAGATACAGAAATTTTCCAAGAGGAATATGTAATCACAAATTATGTATAAAGTAAGAAAAAAATATCCGGTACATATAAAAAAAAAAAGACGTTGAAAACTGTGGAGAACCGCGCCCTTAAATACGGGTGAAATATTGGCTCAGTTTACCTTCCTTTTCACGTAACACAAACATGTATCAAACGCCACACAAATACATCGACGGCTGCAAATGTCTTCGAGTGAGGCAACATACTGTAAAGAAAGTCGACAGCAGCAGCCTTGAGTTTGTGAGATTCAGTGAGTAAAATATAGGCGTGTCTAAACTTACGAGAAGCGATCAAGGTTATAAACTGTCCATTATTTCGTTAAAAGTACACTGCAAGTTTGCGCCAAATGCATCTTTCAATGTAAGACTACATAGTGTCTTACTATATGTAGCGCAATTTTTAACGGCAATATTGCCTCTCAGAATTTCTCTCCTGTCACTATACAAACGGTTTCATTCAACAATATTTTAAAAAATCCATTACAGGGCAAGAAATCATACCAATGACGAGTTAAACTTTTTCCACCGCCATAGAAATGTATGTGGGTCCTTGCAGCTGTCTGAACGTAATCGCATTTAAAACTCTCCAGACAAGCACAGGATTAGAACGAATCAAACTAGTCACAGCGGTAGTTCCATATGAGCTAGAAAAAATGTTGAAATGCGTCACACGACAGTCCTGGTCCTGGACCAGGTGAGAAATGGCCTTCCGTGTCTTTGAGAAATTGCGTTATCCCCTGAACTAGGCCAGCCGAATACTTCGGTCAATGATCCCGTGTGACCCTTCTTGGGCTAAGAAATTGAGCATGAGACCTGAGATGGATCAGCTTACCCGTATTATAACGTTATAAAACGCAATTTTTTTTTGTGAAGCAAAGCATGTCCGCAGTGACAATATTTCGTGAGTGCACGTGAGAAATACGTGAGTTTGGAATACAAGGGAAGGTAAAACGGGACCGCATCGAGAAAACTCGCAGTCGAAAGTGTGTGCCGCGTTTCCCCACATCCCACATGCGAAAATAGTCACCGTCCTACCCGGGAATTGAACCCGGGTCGCCGTGGTTAGAGGCGACTACATTAGCCTCCCAGCAAAGTATGTTTAATTTATTTGTCGTTCACATACTGGACACGTGTTGTGCGACGAAAACTTTGCGGTGACGTACCACACTTGTTTTTTTTTTTTTTTGCAGCTTTAGAGCCTATGGCCATTTGTATGTGGTATATTGCAGTACGTTGAATTCTGGCAGTGTAACCACAAAGAAAAAAACTGCTGAATAAAAATACGTTTGATGTATAAACCAAAGAAACACCGAGAAGAAAAACTGTTAACAAGCGATTATTTGTGTGCAGACCGTCGCTATTGTATCGTTGAGGTATCTTGTCGTGTGTAGCTTAGCTGCAGAAACTTGTCGTAGGCAGGTTATGTTCTGCAGTCTGTAGCGTTACAAGTTCCTTTACTGGAAGCACATCACAGAAGCTTCCCTCGCCATTGTTTCCCAACACAATTTATTTGACCCGATACTGTAAATTTTAATTAAAATAACCGAACGTGTCATGAGGTAAACACATGACGATGCCAAAATATGCGACACCGTTCTGCTAACGAAATTTATAATAAATTAAATATCCGTGAAGTGTACGATGGCACAAGTTTGCTAATTCAATCCAACGTTGTTATTACAACCATACACAATTAATCAAAGAAATATTCATACGCATGTAGTTCGACTTCTCGGTTAAAAAACAGTACGTTAAATCTGCAAGGTTTCCTTCCTTTGCATGTTTCCGAGGACCAAATGTATAACAAAAATAATTATGCTAGAAGCAATACCGTGATGTTTGTCGTCAACTCAATAAAAGGTATTCATACAATTACAAAGAGAAGAATTTTCTTCTACATTTCAGTAGAAAATTATTTAATACTTCGTGTGCATTCTCTCAGCACGGATGATTGGCTCGAGAGAGGCGGAGAAATTTTAGCCAACACTTCCAAAAGTAATTTTGCAGTGTGTTTGCTCGAAGGGCGTCGTTTCTGTTCTTGTTTGCCAAGATACTTCCACAAATTATCTACCAGACTGACATAAACTTCGTGTTGGCGATAGGAGCCGTCCTTGAGCATTACACAATAACCACACCTCAGTTGTCATGATTGTTGTCATTAAGGGGGAGCTCCAGGTGAAATTGTACTTTTTTCAATATTTTTTATATTTGTACAAGACTATTTGCTTTGTAGGCATAGACTGTGACTATATTTCACAGTAATGAAAACTTTCTAGCTTTCATAGTTTTTGTAAAATGGCATGTCAAAGCCTAAATTTGGACAAAACAGTTTTATACAATAACCGAAAACCAGCTGACATACAGAAATTAAAAAAAATTTCCACTGAAGAACAGTATCGCGGGTTACGTCTTGACATAAATAAAAAACCGCATTGAATATTCTTTGTATCTTCAAAAAAATTTCTGAATTTTATATTTAAAAAATTGTCAACGCTGTATATTTAAAAAAAAAATACAAAAAAAAATTCAATGCAATGTTTTATACATGTCAAGTTGCAGCTCGCGAAACTATTCATCACTGGAAATTATTTCCTTTCTGAAAGCCAATTGGTTTTCGTTTATTGTATAAAACAGTTTTATGCAAATTTTGGCTTTTACTTGTCACTATACAAAAACTATGAAAGCTAGGAAATTTTTATTTCTGTGGAAAATAGTTACAACATATGTCTACAAAACAAACCAAATCTCGTACAAATATAAAATAAAATTTTTGCGTAAATTCCCCTCTTAACCGCCACATGAGCAGGATTCATTCAAAATCTGCAACGTTTTATATATTTACAAACACTGTGTAAATGTACAGAAAGGGTTTCTCGAAGGTGCTGTGTGTTCGTTAACATGTTTTTTTTTTACAAAACTATTCCACATGCGCCCATTGTGCCAACGCACGAAAAATAAATAACACTTCGGACAAGGTCGGGATGTCATTGCTAAGACGCCAAGCTCAATAAAAACGCTGTTACTAAGCCCTAAAACATAGATTAAAACAGCCTTTTAAGACTGCCGTACTTTAAGATGTACTAATTGGGTGTATGTGAATCTCAGATTGAGACGTGTGCTGAACTATACTACAGACTCCACCAATAAATTATATGGTCACTGCTTAAGGATGTTCAAGTGCGATAAACTCATATCTTTATATTTTTATGAAATAGTGTTAGATTTGTAGACGATACTTGTTAGTGCAGTTTCCTTTTACGAAACAATTTTAGCTGGCGTAGTTTTCTCATAACGGTGCGTCAAAGACAAAATTTGCATGTTCTGCTGCCATGCAAATAGTGAAAACCAATTGACTTACGTACGTGAAATAATACACATTGAAATAACATAATATGGATTACGTAATAAAACATTTGAAAAAATCCCGCGAACTGTTTTTGTACTTAAAAAAATTGCTGAATTTGCAAAAATTTTTTAGTACATTTGCGATTTTTTTTAATTGAAAATATTACGTTGTGAGTTTTTTAATGTTTAATTGCATAGCTCATTGGAAGTAAGTTCACAGTAAATTAATATGTTCAAGTAGGTCCGTTGGTTTTCACTATTTGCATGGCAGTGTAACTAGCAAATTTTGACTTTGACACCCCGTTATGAGAAAACTATGAGAGCTAAAATTGTTTCGTAAGCGTAAAATGGTACTCAAGTATCGTCTACAAAATTAATAATATTTCATAACTTAATAAAATATTGATCGCACTTGAACACTTTTAAAGTTCCGTATCGGAGGGAATCTTGCACGCTAATTCAGCGCTTGGCTCGTTGTGACATACAATACAGCATTTGATGAGAGCTTCTAGGTCGCCCTTTCAGCTCCATCGCTTCTGTGTGTATCGCACGAGTAGGCGGTCCATTAACAGTTATTTGGACCTTTATTTTAGTTTGAGGCACGGAAACGAGAAAGGCGTTCAACTCCAATACATGACAAACACCGCTTCGCCTATAAGCTCAGAGTACTGAACTAGCGTGCAGTGTTTACATACAAAGTCTTTAAAAAGGACTTAAAGCGGTGACCCAATTATTTTATTCGTGGAAAGTATGTGATAAAAGTACTACACAGTGTCTTATTTTGTTTTACGATCACGGCTAATATTTTTCCAGCTACAGCAATGCGAAAATTGCATTTTTGCCACTTTAGGGGACAACAATATTTTAAAATAAGCGGACGGTATTCTTAAAACGATAGAGTGTGAGTGAGAGATTTTGGTCAGCGCTTCACATCGAGGTCTTTGGCGCTGGTGAGGAGTGAAATGAGGTGAGTATGGAGCAGCGGCGGAATGAAGGGGCGGGGGAAACGGGAGATCCCTGAGAAAACCTGCCGACGAACGGTATCGTCCGGCACGATTCCCACATGCGAAAATCGGGGGACCGACCCCGCCGGGAATCGAACCAGGATCGCCTTTGTAGGAGGCGAATGGCCTGACCATTCTGCCACTGCGGGCTGCTGAAACTGAAAATAAAAATTTAAAAAATTCAATATATATATTTTTTAAATACAAATAATTTTTATTCTTTAATTTTATGAGCACGTCATTGTAGCCCGCAATGTCTTTATCCACTGTGATTTTTTTCAGTTTGGTACATCAGTTGGTTTTAGTGTGGTCGTTAAAACGGAAACATGCAAAATATGAATTTAACAAACCATTACGCGAAAACTATGAGAGATAAAAAAATTTCATTAGAGCCAAATTTAGTCACATTTTGTGTCTAAAATAAGAAAAAAAATATGTGGTACAAATAAAAAATAAAATAATGATGGCGAAAATTGTGGTAGACCGCGCCCTTAAAACTATAGAGACATAGTTTGAAGTGTTATTTCTTTTCGTAGATAAACGCGTTGGAAAACACGTTTAGTAGACATACATTAAAAAAAAAAATACTTTTCCTGTCACGCTACAGTACAGCTCATGCACCAGTACCAACTACGTACCGATACAAATTTTAGCGTTTTATGTTCTATGGCATTCAGTGCTGTAAGTCCAACGCATGTTTCTTGTGCCGTGTTTTATGGTGCCGGATCGTATTTTCGTACTTACAGCAGTATAAAAAAAAGTAGTTTTTAGTCATTTTAAGTGCCTGAAAATAATTATTCTAATAAGCGTACGGTACTTTTATAATGATAGCAATATAGTTTCAAGTGTTTTATTTTTTTATTTTTTTATATAAACGTATCGGGAGCAAGTTCAGCGGTTTCGCGCGAAAAAGAATAAAATCGGCAAGCTAAAACACCGTTCATGCGTCACGTTCATAATCCTTATGTTTATTTACCCTGCTCGTGAAGAGGGCTATGTACCGGATGTAATGTTTGTCGCTTGATGCGCCGAGACAGTGGAGAGATAAGGTTCACACTGTCACACTCGACGATAACCGCTTCGCTTCTATCCGCCACTGGCGTGCAGTGTTCACGTTTTACTCTTTTCTTATGGCACTAAGCGGCGAAGCTAAAATTTATTTTTGTAAAGCTGCAGAGTTGTGTTTCACGAATCCGGGCGTAAATTTTTTTGTAGTTACAGCAGTCTTAAACAAAAGCAGTTTTTAGCCATTTTGAGAGATCCCACAATCATGTTTCTTGTAAGTGTTCTGCAATAGCGTAGTTACAACTGTGTGTTATTTTCATACACAAATACGTTTAGCAGTTTCGGGTAGAAAATAAGTAATGTAGCACGCTACAACAACATTCATTCGTTGCGCATCTACGCCTCAAAGTAAGGCTAATCCTAGTACAGGTTAGAAAAAAAATGTGTTTTCTTATGGGAGAGTTTAGCATAGAGAGCATTTATAGCGCTAGTTTCATTGCTATCGCAAAGGGACCAGAAAAATACGAAACTGTTGTAAAATTAATTTTAAATAGGCTTGGAAATAACAGAATCATTTAACTTATAATTTTAAAATGAAAGTAAACCAATTTCGCGTTTTAAATTGTCAACTTTATGTAGCTTAGAATTCAGCAAAGATCTGTGATTGGTCACTTTGCACCCATTATCGATACCAGCGCTCAAGCGGCAAAAATTTTCCCCGTGACAAACTTTTAACATTGATCTTTCTAACCTGCAGTAGAATTAACCTTACTCAAAGTTATGCCAAGACGTCTGCAAGACTACGGCTAAAAAATTATTTTGTCTGTCGTGGTGCACTCAAGCGGAGCAAGACCAATGCTCACGGCATATCTCTCTATCCGTTGCCAAAGTGAATAGTGCCGCATACTGTTGCCCATAACATGCGATGCCCTATATAGACATTACATAAGAACTACACTGTTACACTGCTACACTGTTCTTTTGTTACATGACCAAATTGAACGCTGGCATATTGCAGTAGAAGATAGGGAATTATGTACTTCAGCAGGGGTGGCGCAACGATTTTTTTTCCACAAAAAAAAAACATGGCATTGGTCTCGCACCCCTTGGTCCTATACCAATGTTTTGTTGAAAATAAATCGTTTCCCCACCCCAACTAACGTACACAATTCCTTATCTTCGGCTGCAATATATCAGCGTTCAATTTGGTCATGTAACAAAGGAGCAGTGTTAACAGTCTAGTTCTTTTATTACGTCTGTGGGTAAACAAACAATGCATTATCACCGTCGTTTTAATCACTGCATTATTACCCCGTAAGACAATGTATGGTGTACTAATGACCTAGGCACTTGCTCTTTCACGGCATTATTGCACCAATAATCCGCCACAGACAAGCCGATACGACCGGCGATACGGACTGCCGTGATTAACGGGCGCCAATTACGTCGCACGAAGCGGAAACTAATTAATCACCATGGGAAAACGATCAATCCAGATACCGGGAGGCGATGTGACCACTCTCGCAACTGGCTAAGTCACCGAGCTGACGGGGCTAAACACACGTGTATATTTCACGTGTCAGAACCAAATACCCTATATTCCAATACCGGACACACTTTCTGATTATTGGAAACATTTTTTGCTAGCAGTCCTAGTTATACGTGCATGTAATTAGCCTTCTTTACCACTCTGTTTCACATATATGCAGTGTAAATTTATTTGATATCAGTAAAATTTACATATTAAGTTCCACAGAGAATAGTGCACAAATTTTATTCCATGCAATGGTTTGAATCATTGCTCACTAGGTGAATGACATACATTCTTCGCCGGCATTGTAATTTAAGGTATTTGCTTAACACACGTGTCTATTTAACGTGTCAGAACTTCTACAACAGTGGTCCGTCGCTGGCAGAAATAAATGCACGAAATGAAGATTCGATGAACGACAGTTCGTCTATTGCACGAGAAAAGAGAGGGAAGTGAATACGCTATGCTATCATGCGCTGGTGTGACCACACTATTCTAAAACAAGAACTGGAGTGCGCACGTAACAAACACTACTGCAACACCCGACGTTAGATTGTCATACAATCGTTTCGAACCATTTTAGCTTTTGGCAGAGAGTGATTTTATGTTATGAAAAGTCGTTATTTTTTGGTTGTTTTGATAATGAAGCTGCAATATGTCGTACCCCACAACATAATGGGAAACAGAAGATTTCGATTTGCATCAAAATTAGCCCAAATTACTTCTCAGGAGAATATTACAATTTAATTGAAGGTCTAAAAATAACCCATATTTCCTAATACAGGAAAACGTTAATATCAATCACCTGAATGTGACAACATACTGATGTTTCACGGACTATATTACATTCATTTGGCAGGAATAAGTCATTGTTTAATCATGATGTTATGATGCCATTTATTTATAAAAGACAACAAAATTTGTATTATTTACTGAGAAAAACATCACCGAAGTTTGTAGCCTAATTCACCATTTTCTTGACTTCAACGGCAAGGAACTATCAAGTTCTTTTTAACTTTCTTGCATGTGATGATACTTTAATATGACTATATATTGTTATTAACACTGACTTATATTTCTGTGGCTCTGATAATAGTTTGGGTAATGCTAAGTGAACCGAAACTTTCGAACAGTAGCCGGAGTTTAGTTTTCTAGCGTGTAAGAAGTCAGGAGAGCGACTTATCGATTCACTCGAAAGCTGGGTAAACTACTGTCAGCAGACCAAGGACGCCAGTTGGGGCGAGAAATACGTCAACAGTAGACATTGCGTCCAAAATATCAAGTACAGAAGCACGAAACGAAGATTAAATGTAGAATGAGCATAAAATACGCCACTGTCGTTGCATTTAGTAAATTCAATAAATGTATAAAATGTGTAGGCTTATTTTGAAACCCAGCCATCTGAAATCCTTGAATAGCTTGCATGAGTTTATTCATAACTGGGTGGTCGAACAAACCTGGTCACTTGTCGACAAACCTACCTAGTTCTAGTAGATTACTTTTTTACAAACGCATCAAGACGCACGCGCTAATATGCAGCTAAGTCTACACCTGGTTTTGAATTTGCTGCCCGTACTGAGTGGTCCAGTTAGAAGGGTGATTTTTATTGAACTGTTTCATTTTTACAGCGTTATGTTAAACTGTCTTTAGTGACGCGGTGCACTTAATCGCTTTTATCTCACGAGAACCCCGCAATATATTAAGAGTACTTTTTTGAAACTTAGTTTCATATTCTCTGAAGAGTGCCAGTTGAAATTATCTTAATATAATAGGCAAGGATTGCGGTTTAACAAAGGCTGCGGGTTTGTACAAACGTGCTAGTAAGACTAGAGATGACTGGATTCAGTTTCTTGGACGTACTCCATTGCAAATTGAACGGCTGTCATAGAAAACTATACAAATAAAAGAAAACCATAATATAAGCAGAGTATGCTTTAGTCAGCAAGATACATACACAACAAGAAATTCCAAAGTCAAATAGAAACAAGGAACAAACAGATAATAAATGAAAATAATAACAAATAAAATAAAAAACCAAGTAACATGCGACACAACGATGAGATGAAACAAATAACACAGCAAATATCAGACACGAACAGAAAAATAACAAAAAGACACAACAAATAGACGAGACAAAACACAACAGACATATACAGAAAAGACAAACGACACAACGAAGAGACGAAACAAGACACAGTAGTTTTCCAGACAGACAGTGTTACGACGTTTCGGGAACTGGAATCTGTTCCCGTCATCAGGTAGACACACAGGGTTCAGGAACACGATCATAAAAGACTAAAGATATGAGAATATTTGGCTAATGTGACAAATGTTACCAAGATGGCAGAACAAAGAATGAGCGTATCTCTACCTCGAAGAGGAATTCTATAAAGTTATAGCAACCCGGATGCTGGATTAACGTAACTCGGAAAACTCTTATCTCAGAAAAAAAAGACTATACCAAAATTATGTTTACTTATGCAGTAAAGACGAAATTCCGAATTAATACTTACAAGATTATTACACCAACAATATGACATATTTTAGAAGCACTGTTACACGTGTAATATATAAGTACCCGTTGTTAAACCAAAGTGCTTTTAAAATGTCTCATTTCTGTAAATTGCACAACATTATGAAAACTACGCAAGCACAGAAGAAACAATGCTCAAAACGGCTAAATAACACGGATACAAAAAAAAAAATTAATCTTGCTGTCTTTGTAGGCTACTTTAAAACTCTGAAGTACTACAAAACACGAGTTTGTTAAAACGGTTAGTTTAGCATAATTTTTGTATAAGAAAATAATATCAAGATCTTTCGAGTAATTGTGTGGAAACGTAGTACTTCATTGCCTTTATTAGGCTGTAAAATGTAAGGGTCGCGATAAAAGTCGAGCCTTATTTCAACCTTGTTGCCGTGCACACATTGCCCCAGCGTAAAAGAGGCTATCAGAGTTGTGTATTTAGGAAAGGGGTTTGGGGGAGAGAGAACTGAAGTCCTTTTATACACGTGTTATAATAATTTATAAAAGTCTTTTAATTAAAAATTGGTTACTTACATATTTTATCTGGCGTGCGTATGATGATAAATTGTGCAGTATAGCAGATATAATGTGTGTGTGTTTGCCCACTTGTGTTACAACCACTCGAATTCGGCAAGCCTCTTAACACTTTTTCAGACCACACCCCGGACGAGAGGCGAACTACATGGCGTGCCTGGCGCCTGGCCCGTAAAAACATTTCTATAGGCGGTTCGGGATAAAGTGAACACTCAAAATAGCCCTGCTAAATTTCTATTTTCAGCCAATTCGTATCTTTCCGCGCGTAGCGACTAATGGCGTGGAATGTATATATAACCTCTCTGGACACGTCACTTTATCTTTGCGCGTCTAAGATAAATTGTGCAGTCGATAGGAACCTATACAGTCTGATAAAAAAAAGTTTATTAACTATACAGAACACAAATACGTCCAATTAATTTGCTTTTATCTCAGTATTGTTGCACTTTAAGAAAATACACCGAACTATATTAGGCAATGCTATGCCAACCGTACAACGAGTAAGGTAACTATTGTCAATGTTAAATCATAAAGTAACGGCTAGTGATTTTTTTTTTTTTCAAAGGTTAAATCTTTAGTGCTCACTGTAATCCGAACGACCTATATGTCTCGAGCACGACACAAAAACACTTGCCTTCAGGCGCCCGACTGTCTCGCTGTTGAAATACGCTACATCGGGCTATAAATAAGCTATTATTTTCCAAACTATAATAGGTGTTTACAACGTATCCACCTATGAAAGTAAAACACATAGGCCTACCGGAGGATTATAAAGTACTTTTTAAAAAATCACGCGCATTGGAACTACTATTCCCGGACCCCCCACCCCCCCAATCTAGCGCGGTGGCGCAACGGTACCATGTTGGACTCGCATTCGCGAGGATCTGGGTTCGATCTCGGGTCCGGCCATCCTGAATTCGGTTTTCCTTGGTTTCCCAACATCTCTCCAGGCGGATGCTGGTATGGTTCCTTATCAGAGGCCATGGCCGACTTCTCTCCCAGCTCCTGTTGTGTGTATCAGTTTTCTGGTTACCTCCCTTTCGACGAAACGTAAAACCCACTTACCTTACCCGAGCCCCCAAAATATGGCTTAAAACGGCATTTTCGTACGTATTTATAGTAAAATCTACTGCTCAGATCGACACAAAATTATTTCTGGGGCATACAGTGTACTTCAAGGTCATGGTCTTACATTTATTTCAAATAATTGCAAACAACTCAAAAAATTTTTAACCAAACGCTTTGAAAAAAATTTGAGACTGTGTACAGTCATACGATACACAACTCTGCCAGACAGTTTTTTTTTTTTTAATAATGCACCGTTTGCTAGCAAAAAAAAATATTTTGATTAATTTCGGCTTATTTTGACAACAAAATATGTGATCAGGGGCAAAAATCTAAAAGTCCGTTTGGTGTATTGCAACAGAAAAATTCTGATACAAACGATGATCTGTAAGTGTTTAAAACTGTAAGAATGAATTTTTCCCATATGTATTAATTTGCGTTAGAAAAAATATTTTCGAAACGACTGCAAAACTAAAGAGCCAGGCCTTAATACAGAATTCCTAGCAGTAAAATGCCACAGCTTACAATCCCATAGTTCCCGCGATTCCACGGAAACGGTGCGGGCAATTTTAGCGCCTTGTGCATAGGGGCGATGGGACACTGGCGCGCGCGTCAAGAGTGGCTTTTACTGCTTCTTCGCTTCTTCGCCTCTGAGCCTCTAACGCGGGGCCATCCACGCAGTTATCGTTACGTGAACCAGACACGTAACCACATCTAGAAGAGCAGCTGTACGTCTATGGCGATTCAAGCCTCGCATAAAATTCACATTGCAAGTCTTTGATGTTGGTTTGGAAAGTAAACGAATGATAGTTAGGGCCACGATTTTGTCGCGAAAATATTTTTGCCCCACTTCGTTTCAGTGACTCACGTGCACGTCGGAAGTTCTGTTTCAAGGTTATTGGCAGCGTGTCTTTGTTCAGACACGTTTCTCATTTTACTGCACCAATCAGAATAAGATTATTGTGAGTCTGTACGGCTGTAATTTTCCAAGGCAAGTGAGAGTAAAATCATCCAACCACAGACGATGTAGCAGAGCTGCAGGTGTGCACATGACGCATCGAAACCAAATGTTGCAAAAATCTTTTCTCCATAAAATCGCGGTATATCTCGAAACCTCGCAGCCCTTTAGAAGACGTTTGCTGCTAAACACGAGGAAGGCTAATCCAATTCTTTCCCCTCGGTTTTTTTCCGTGATTTAAATTCGTCACGCGCACGCCCTAGGATTGCCCTACTGGCGCCGTGCCCAGCCGCCGCGCGCCAGCCTCGCGTGGGTACGCTCACCTCACTAACCTCGTGACCATCGTGATATGCCAGGACGCCTCGCGTGGACCGCCGCACGAGCAGACACGCTCGCCGAAAAGCAAAACCTGCCTGCCTTGATTGCGAGAAAACAATACAAGGAGCGACTGAACACTTGCTAGTAGCCAACGAACGCATAGTAAATATGGTGGTTTTCAGCACGCCAAACAAGGCGAAAATTGCATTTCAGTAAATCTGGCATTAGACAAAGAGATTCCATTTTATTGCCTTCAAGGCGGTCGCCTGGCTAGCGTTCAAACTGCGTGTAGCGTGCTGAGAGTTGCATTTTTTTTTTTCAGAGACTAGTCCACAACGCTTATCTACGAAAAGAAAAAAACACTTCCGACTCTTAGTGAAGAAGACTTTTTAAGTCGCCAAACACCTTACAAACGTTATTTTAAAACCTTTTTAAATTAGGCAAAATAATCAGCTTTTTCGGACGGTTGTTTCTCAAGATATACTTATCGGATTTGTCCGAAATTGAAGTCTACAAGTACATTATACTGTACTATAGTGACGGGTTCAATAAAATGATACGATCACCACTTGGAGTCCCACTGTAAAATATGGCGGTAAGAATGCGCGCACGTTTACGACTTCAAGCGGTTACACAATTGAAAGGAACATTTAAGTTCAATGTTAAAGCTTTCAATGGCGTAGGCCTTTCGGGCGTAAAGGCGATATCACAATACAACTGCCGGCCGGCGTCGCTCGGAGCGCCTCTTCGTATTTTTGCCCCGCAAAATTCTAAATTTTATATTTGTGCCAAACACTGTTCAACTTTTACACATCAGATAACATGTCATTTCCCCAAACACAAAAAAAAGTAGGTCCTATAGTTTTCGCATAATCACCTATCAAAGTGACAAAATGGCAGTTGCGGTGTAGACAAAATAATAAAAAATAATTAACTTGCAGAAACAAAATAATTCACATTGATACTGAATGATGTGAGATACTTCAAGACACTTTTGTAAACACAAAGCGATACATTTTTGTATTTTTTTTTATTTTTATTTGATGAAAATTAGTACATTTTCGCATAAATTTTACTTTTGGCTACAACTGAAAATTTCAAAACTAACTTTTGTCAAACCTAACATAAAATGCATTGATACACTGACTTTCAGTTCCTGTAATTTTGAATTCATTAGTTAATTACTTTTCTTGATTTTGGCTACACCGCAACTGCCATTTTGTGACCTTTATAGGTGATTATGCTAAAACTATGAGCCTATTTTTTTTATTTGGGGAAATGACATATCTGATGTACAAAAGTTGAACAGTGTTGGGCACAAATATAAAAAATTAAATGTTACGGATCCAACGCCCTTAAGGGGCCTTCCTACCTGCCCTTCAAACGGGTTGCAGCGAATTACGACTATTTTCATTTCGACGAAACGATTTAACTGCAACTATTTTCGGATTCGAAAAACACAACTATAGTCATTACTTTATTAAAATACCAATATTTATTTTTTAATCATATACTAACACGATAATATATTCCTCGGGCGTTTTTTCTGAATGCCTATCCTATTTATTCCTTCCAGGTATCTCGTGTTAATTAAAAAAAAAACTGTTAACGGCTGTTACATAACGTGCCAAATTCATCTACGTACAGTTCAGTTATGATTTACTCCCAGCCCTATGCCCAGTATACAGTTGGTCATATGACCAGCGCAGAGCATCAATAGAATCGCTTCTTCCGCACGAGCTGCGGGACCTCGTACCGAAATATGTGACAGGTTGTATTTGTATATCCTAATTTCGTTCGAGATACACCTTGTACAGAAATTCTCGCATGATATTTAGTTTGTGGTCACCTTTTAGCATGTATAAATCGTGAAATAGCTATTTAAAGAATGTGTGATAGATAAATAAGAAATGAAGGGAAAGATCCCACTTTAGCCAACTTTCGGGAAGAAAGGAAAAAAAAAAGTTTAATGGAAAAACTTGCATTTAGACATTTCTTTGTTAGGATTTAAGGAAATTGAATATTGCCTGACAAACACAATACTTTTAATGTATTGAACGTCACATGCTATCAAAGTGTATTAATGTTTTCCATTTTAATCTAATTGATCCGAGGGCATTCTGAAACTCGATGAAACAATAATTTACAGATATGTTTTACGAGTGTTGTTAATTACTGTTTTATGTTATAATACCGACACTGTACTAACCACACATTTACAATGTCATATGCGGTACATTTGCAGCATTGTAGACTACATAAACAAAAGCCATAGCTAGAGATGGTGGGACATTGCGAGAATGTTTTCTGCCAGCGTATTCTGCAAATCAGTGTATCGTCCTGCGTCATGTAGCTATTATTGGCCGGCGGTTATGTAGCACGGTCTAGTTGATCAAAGACGAATCGCAGACGTTCAGTAGTAGCGCACCAGAGTTATCACTGGCCCAGTCAAATAGGGACTCGCCAGTAACGAAATAATAGCGTCAGAAATGAATACATTACGTTGAAGCCTAGCAAACAGTCAACTTTTCCCGCGATAAATCACCTTCTCTAGGCATAGCTAATTAACGTAATGATGATGTGTTGACAGAGTTGCCAGACTTCGGCATGCACACGCAGCTGGGACTTCCTCCGCTGCCTCCGGACCCTTTCTGGCCATGATCTTTCATTTATTTAAAACAACTGCAAATAACTCAAATATTTTTTAACCAAACGCTTTGAAAAAATTTGAGACTGTGTACAGTCATGCTATACACAATTTTGCCAGGACGTTTTTTTTTTAATTGTACCGTTTGCTAGCAAAAAATGTTTTGCTTCATTTTGGCTTATTTTGACAACAAAATATGTGATATTTCGGAGGCAAAAATCTAAAAATCCGTTTAGATACAAACTATGACACATAAGTGTTAAAACTGTAAGAATGAATTTTTGATATATGTATTAATTTGTGTAAAAAAAATATTTTCGAAATAAAGAGGAAGGTTAACAAGAGTCCATGCCGGAGCAGGAATAGTGATCTAAAGGTTACGTTAAAACCTCGGTGGTGTGCGTTATCTGTCGACGCTACATACAGAATGTTGCATGCCTCTATTTTGAGCAAACATACTCACATCTGGAGGGGAAAAAAATTTTTTATGTACATAGGCCCGAAAATGCACCAAACAATACGAATGAAATACATTAGAGGGAAAGTAAATACATTACGCTACACAATGACGCCTTTCTAACTTCAGTAAAAATTTATTTATAAAAATACAGGTACTTAAAAAACTTGCAAAAATTTTGTTGCGTTCATTTTTTTTAAATATAATTTTACGTAAAAATTAAAGTGTCATTATGTACCCTAATGCAGTTAATTGCACTCTAAATTATTCCATTCCTATCGTTTCAATATTTTTTAATTTGGGTTAGTACCGAAAATTGCCATCTGCGGAGAGTGGTTGTTTGCGAGTCTGTCACGTGGACACGCGCAGCTCCCACTCTCCGAGAGCTACTTACAGGAATGGCTCTACACCGCGACAGTTGAGAGTACTCCAGCTAAACGAGCGTGGACGCATGAAGAAACTGTGCTGTTAATCGACATGTCCAAAGGTTCGCTAATGTTGTGGGCATTTTGAGCAAATTACTCATGAACGTCTATCGGCCGAAGCTCCGCACACAGCTCTGCGATCTACGCCGGCTGCCCCCTTAAGGAGGAGTAGACAATTTAGTGTATTAATTTTTGAGCCGTTAACATTTATTCTAATTGTATTATCAAAATTATACCTTCGTCAAATCATAGGATATGTTCCTGGTAAACTGCTTGACATAAACATAAGGTCTCTAGTATAACAAAAATAATTTAAAAATTTTGTGTCTAAGATTTAAATTTGAAATTAAAACTTAGGAAATGCAAGAATTTTTTTTAAAATACAAAAAAAGTTTTTATTTATTTTTATATAGGACGCCTTGTAGAATATGTCTTAATTATTCAGTGTGAATTTTTTTTCAGCTCGGTAAGTCAGTCGGTTTTCCTTTAAAGCATAAAACAGTTTTATGCAAATTTCGACTTGGACATGCCATTAGGCCTAAAAAAAACTATGAAAACCAAACATTTTTCATTTCAGTATAATATGATCACAATGTATGTCTAGAAAACAAACCATACATCGTACAAACATAAAAATATTTGAAATAATTACATTTTTCCGTCAAGCGTCCCCTTAAGTCATTGAACTGCACATTGACTATATACAAATAAAGAATAAACAGTACGTTAGGCAAGGTTGTCCAGAGGTAAAGTGCATTGCACGGACACCATGAGCAAGACCGAGCGAAGATAGCGCAACGCTAACACGTTGGACACACATTCGGGAGGAGCCGGATTCGATCACCGGCTCCGGCCAACCTGATCTCGATATTCCACGGCTTCCCGAAATCACTCCAGGCGAATGTTGGGATGGTCCCTTAACAATGTCCATGGCCGCTTCCTCTCCCAGTATCTGCCCGTGTATAAAGTTGTGTCACCGTCTCTAACGACCTCGCTGTCGACGAGACGTAAAGCCCCCTTAGGTTAGCCTACCAAGAGCAAGGATGCAAGTTCTAATACTGGTGCGTCCATATATTTTTCCGTTCAAAATAATTAAGCGTAACAATATTTTTTTTTTCTTTTTCAAAAAAATATTCAATAAACAAGTTTATTTTCATAATTATTGGAACCATATTAAAATTTAAAATTTAATATTTCCTTATCGAAAGTGCAAAAACAAGTCTATATACCTTGTAGTGTTAAAAACATATACTCTGTATTTTTACAAGAACGACCTGCGTAGCTTTACAAAGAATTTATCATTCGACAACTGGGAGTACAAGGATTTCGGTGTAAAAGTTGTTTTTATTGTAGTGCTCACAGAATGTTTGAGTTGACCACTAAGCCTAAAATATATTGTGAACTGACCACACCAAATATATGGCTGTGTGAATACCCACAAACCATTTTGTAGCTGCCACTGACACGTTACAAGTGCCACTCGCAATAAGTGCATCGCAAGCCACGAGCCAATAAATCTCAATTGCGACGTTCATCGCTGTCTCGCACCCAGCAGTCACGGCGCACATCACTAAGTGAATTTCCGCGAATGATTTGTTCCCGCCTTGATAACGTCTCGTTCATCTCTAGTACCACTATTGTAGTTAAAGAGTTTTGACGATAAAATCCAAAATCAATAACCTAATACGTATGCGGGTTATAAGTATAGACTTTACAGGATTGCAATATTTTTTTGTAAGACTGGTTCAAATATGAAGAAGCATGTTTTACTGTCACCTTACAATTGACGCTTTAGAGTTAGTGGACCGTAGCTTTTTTTTTTACGTTTTAGGCACGGAAACGGGGAAGGCGATAAGTCGAATATAACCCGTGCGTCAAACACCTCATCGCCTCTAAGGACTAAACTAGCGTGCAGTGTTTACGTAGTAACTGTTTTTCAACGGGACTTCAAGCGGCGACCCTATAATTTTATATGTGGAAAGTATGTGGTAAAGTCCAATGCAGGTTTCTATGGTTTTGTTTTACGATTACGGTTGATATTTTCTCAGCTACAGCAACGTGAAAAAGTTATTTTTAGCACTTTTGAGGAGCTTCATAATCATGTTTTAAACTATCGGACTGCATTTTTAAAATCATAGGGACTTAAATTGAAGTGTGCTTTCTTTTCGTAGATAAACGCATTAGAAACGTTTTTAGTAACTATACATGAAAAACGACTTTCCGTATCATGCTACAGTACGTCTCACGTGCCGGGTCCACTAACTCTTAATTTACTGGTGCGCGACACAGTATAATTTTTCTTACAATGGCAGCACAAAAACGACAAAAGTATGCCTTTCGATAGCTAATAATAGGCTATCAAAATTATGCTACCAAAATATTTACTTGGTTAATATTGTACCAATTTTAGTGTTTACTTACTGAGCAAAATTCCGTAAAAATATAAAATAATGAGCTGGAAGTTATCAAACGTTCTTACGAAAGCTGAGAGCATAGCTTAATATTCTCCGGAAGCATCACAGTATACTGTATAGTTGGCCATGTAAACAAGTCGGCCGCCTACCAAACACCACAGACGAAATATTAATACAGGCATGAAATGACGTGGCGCCTCATGGATACATGCGAACTTCGCCGCTTATTGGCTGCCAGAGGCTGTTGATATAGGCGGTTCGGGATAAAGTGAGCACTCAAAAAAGCCCTGCTTAGATTTTTTTTTTCAGCCAATTCGTATCTTTCCGCGCGTAACGGCTAACGAAGCGAACTGTCGAATGTCTCTGGACACGTCACTTGATTACTGCGCGTGTAAGATAAGGAACTATTTTGAATGATTTCGCTACCAACCATACAGGCGGTATGCAGTAACGGCTAGTGATATTTTTTAAAGGTAAAATTTTTAGTGTTTACTTTATCTCGAACGACCTATACCAGCCCCGTGTGTGTTCCGCTCCTGCACGTTACCGCAGGTTTACTATTGGCCTGGCTGCCGGCTAGCAGGGCTGATGCGTTATGCTGAACGGCGGTAGGCGTTACTTCCATGTTGCTGGCAAGCGAAGCCATTTTGCTGTGTGTATGACAGCCTGTCCTCCTACCGGCTATTCCATTACAGTATTCGTAAATATTCTATGCTATCACTCTACATTTCTTTGACGAAACAAACACGCTTACTTGCGAAAAGAAAACATAGCAAACGACGACGAAGTGTTACTGTTAAAACAACACGCGTGATATTATTACTATTATTATTAAGACTGCTGCGTGCAAAATTAAAGCAGCATGATGCAAGTAGCTTAGCTAGTACGATAACGCACTGATTCGCGTATCATTAACACTCATAACGCTTCCTTGCATCCAGTAAAACAAGATTGGTAACCTTGTTATTTTGTTGCATCCTTGTGATTTATTGAAACTAAGTTGTCATTGTTACTGACTAAATAGTTACTTTGCGTCTTAAAAATTCGTCTATGCCCACGAAATTAAATAGTATATTCTATCTATAAGCTCCAAATGTTAAGGGTATTGCGTTACCAGAACAATTTTCCGCTGTTCTCTGCCAACCTAACAATGCCACAGCTGTGACCACTGAAGGTCGTGCTCTACTGCGTTACGTAAACATCGTTTGAAAATGTGTTATCACCGTTTATCATTTGTGTGTTTTAAATATGTATTTTCTGACCGTGATAGCGGAGAATTTAAGCAAGAAACAAATAACAAATTTGAGATTGTTTACGATGTTCGTGTTATCTGTATTAAGTGAACATAAATTCACTAATGAAGCTTTATTTGTGAACATAATTCACAAATGAAGATCTGTCAAGACAACAGTACTTTCAAGGAACTTAAATTAATGTTAACGCTTAATAATAGTATCTAAGATAAATGTAACTATTTTGGTCAAAAGATTCAGTTATGCATTTTTTAACGATTATTTGGCATATTTGAAAGCTCCTACGAGCTAAACTAATCTACTTCTACATTAATCTATTATTGTTTATACGGGCAAGCACAGTCTACGTACAGCAAAACAACATTAACTCTACAACCATAAGAATAATTAACATCTGCCGTCGCCACGGTTCGGAAAACACATCTTAACTTGATTCGTTTAATTAAACAAAACTGTGATATAATGAAATCGCTAAAGACAATTTTGTGGCAAAATTTTTGTTTACAATTGTTTTTTCAAGATGTATTTTCATGTTTTAAGGTTATATCGATTAAAAACACTAGCTACAACGTACATTAAGTGTTCCGATTAATTCAATAATCAGACTTCTTTTGTATTTTACGTTAACCATTGGTTTCTGTTCAGCATAACAAGCGGGTGTATCTTCACCATAACTTTAGAAAAGCCAAAAGTTGTTGATCATTATTTCAAATTCGACTGAACGATAATCACAAAAACATACATTGTGGAATCTTTATTAGATACAGTGTTTCTTAGATACTTTTACAAACTTGGAGTGTGGATTTTTTACACCAAAACAAGGAAAAAAGTCCATGTAAACGTTAAGTCCGAAAATCCTTAGTTTTTGTAGTTATTATTGAGAGGTTAGATCAATGTATTGCGAGGTACTAATCAACAAACGGATTTTGTTACCAGCAATGAAGTAATTATGTTAAGTAATTGAATTAGGTTATTGACACAAGTATGCTGATACCCTCATTTTGCATCCTCCATAGAGGATGTGGGATTATTTGACCAGGTGCGACAGTGTATAATCCGACATGGTTTAGAGAAAACGTACTTCTCGGTAAGCTGTATCACAAAATATTCTCCTGAGGTACATGTCAACCTAATCGAAGGGCTCTAAAGTGTGTACTTTGGTAAAAAGATCCCACCAATAGAATAATAAGGGGACAGCCTAAGATCCTATTAATTTCTGCTGTGCAACGGAAACATGAGCGCCAGTAGCACTTTATGCGTAGGAGGAATGAAGCACTAGGCGCGATCGCTAGTGTAGCCCTTATCGCTCCTTTGCTGAAGTATTTAGCTAGCAAAATAACTCCAGACATACGACACCCATAACTTCTAAAGAAAAAAGTACTTGCATAGGCGTCTACAAAGAACGTGGTAAAATGGGACAGTAAACTGAGTCAGCCAACACAAAAGAAGATAATTAACTCCTTCTACCCGACAGACAAGAAGAGTATTTCACCAGGTAACTGCTGCGCGCATAGCAACTCGGTGCTATGGCCTGTGCAAACTCATCACATCGCGACCTTGGCTCTGCAAACATCGGCGGAAACTGTCTCGTTACCTCCGTTACTTCGACGGCAACCACGTCAGAGGCGCGTCCCAGCTGCTCTCTGGAATCTTCTTAAAACTGCCAAGATATTTATATCGTCGCGCTTCAGCCAAGTTTACGTTCAACACACGAATCGAATGGCTCACGATGCCTGAAAACAACCAATACACTATTCAGGCACTTTACAGGCCCGTACTGATTTTGCAGCCAATCGTTAAGGTGGCCGTCTGGCTGGAGCTCGAAATGCGTTCTGCGGGTTCGGAATTACGTTTATTCTCAGAGACCAGTAAACGTTCGTTCACAGTGCTCATCTACGAAAAGAAAACCCACTTCACACTACTAGTGAGTATTCTTTTACGCACACTGGAAAAATAACTTCCAAGCCCTGAAACTAGGATAAAATCGGCTTTTCCCGACGGTCGTTTCTCAAGATCGATGTACCACAATCGTTCGGAATGAGTACGAACATTACACATCGCAAGATTCGTTTCGTAGAGAAGCGATTTTATCCGCGTTCACCGCATTCGCAAGCGGACCGAGTTTGCATGTCTTATATATCATTACAGCACTGTAATTATCGGAGTTTGATGACGTTGCAGAGACGGCAAACGCAAATCTTGGTACGTACGCTCGTCACAGACAACGAACTCCGATTCTGAATCGCGGTATCTTTACACGAGGAAGATCGCTGATCATAAAACATTAGTAACAAATAATTACTTGAAAATAAAAAATTAATTTAAAAAATATTTTCAAACGTTATTAACGTAGGCCTGCTTATTGGAAAGAACACTCGCTGATTTAAAGTTGCAATGTTCATATTTTTTATTTTCTGTGAGGAACACCACACACTAATTTTTTTATTGTAACATGAAAACGGGAGTGACGTTGAGACATTAAAAAAAAAAATCCCATAAATGGCAGTCCTGAGCAAAGAAATATGCTTGCTAAAAATTGCAAATAATGAATATCTACGTGAAATCACACTGACATTTGCTCACGCTTTATACACACGGACAATTTGCAGAACAAAAATTCAATATTCATCACTACAGGATGTTTAAGTCAAGTTGATATTTTCGTAACATTCATTTCATGCTACTTGATAAAATATGAAGAAAATAAAAAAGGTTCTGAAAATCTCTCAAACTAACGCCCTTTGAGACTGAGAATTAAAAGACAAGCGGTACCTATACTATCGTCACAATCCCTTGATGATCTCGCCGCGTTTTACTTGTAAACGGAGCATTCTAGGAGCTCGCAACAGGATATTTTTTTATCCTTACAATAAACTGCTCGAATATACATCCTGAAATGTTAACAATACCGACGGCAAAGTAACTTTATGCAATATGAGGGTGGCCACCCCTATTATTTGCATGAAAGGGGGTGGTTTAAAGGCTCAATTTTTTACTTGTTAAGAGTGCATTGGTATATAATTCAGCGTTAAAAGCATCAGTTCAGAATTGTAGGTTTCTCGCGCCAATTTGCAAAAAAAAAAAAAAAAAAAACAGCAATCCTATGCAAACTTTCCGAACAACAATTTTCCTCGATTAACGTATAGCCTATCTGAAGAACAATCTCTGACGTCGAAATCTTGTAGATTTAATTGCGGCGCAAGAGATCACGCTTAACAAATGCATCATTCTGGGTAAATGTTTGCACATAAAGTTGGCAAACATAACTATCAAGGATTGCTGTTTTGTAGTTTTCCTATACTGATTTTCAAAAAATGTAGATCTCAGTTGAACAATTCAGCGCTTATGTATCTACCGTGCCCTCTTAAAGATCTTAATAACAGTTAATAAAACCAACAGAATAGTAATTTAACTTTAATCTTTTTTTATACCTTGGCAAATCAATTTTTTAAGGCTCATGCCTCCTTTGATGTTCACTTGTTTTGAAAGTGCCTCACATAGGATCTGCTTACGTTTACACGAGGAGTCTACTACCGGAGTTTGGGCTGTTATTTTCCTTACAACTTGTATAAGCCCTACCTAGAACGTGTAGTGCACATTACGACAGATTCATAACGGTTAAGGGTTAAATCATCGGTCAGTGGGCCGATTCAGGAATTGCGAGTAGCATACATAGAAAGTTACCCCACGATCAGCGACGGCGAACAAGACTGTAAGACAGGCACAGACTCACTTCGCTGACTCACTGCCGCTATCAGAAACCGCGCGCTGAGCCCCAAACGCCTCCGCCCCGACGAAGCTGTAAAAATCTTTTATGAGTCTGCCGCAGATGAGTGGGATGGAAAGAGGGGAGGGAAGGGAACCGTAGAGCGGCTATATCACGACAAACAACGTTTTATCAGTTTCCTGCCAGAGTCTGGACTTCCCGCCTACACTGTAAAATTTTACAAATTATTTCTTTATACATTTACAAACCTTTGTAAAAGTTTCAACTATTTTCCTTGTAGTGTTATTGTAAAATTAGGACTTTTATAATAAAACTTAGGAAACCGTTGTGGTCATCCAAAAACACGTTTTACAATCGCAGTCTGTGTGTCTGTGTTCAGCTGGAATAATTTTGAATACATAGCTAAAAGCTGTGTTATAAAATTAAATCAGACTGTGGTTTCGTTACATAATAAAAAAAAGCTTCATAGCATGCAGAAGAATTCAGTCTAGGCGTAAACTCCGCTGTTAAACGTAGGTAACTGGTTCGAATTCGTGTGTAAGCTCTTTTTCCCGCAAATCATTATTAGAAGAAGTTATTCGTGTACCAATTATTCAATAAAAACGCACATTTCCAAGATAGGGGTAAGTAAAATAATATTGATTTAATTGTCTTAAAATGCTACGTTATAACTTGTAATTTTATAAACACACTTAACTTTATTTACAAAACCAGCACTTGTCTGCAAAGAATAATTTTGCAACTGTTTTTCCACGAACTTTCTTTGTTAAAGTTCAAATTATTTTGTAGTGTATAGACACAGATCGCTGGCAATCACATAGGTATGGTAAAGATGAAATTTATATTTCGAATAATGGCACCACCGAACTTTACTGGTCGTAACTAATAATCCTTAAATATCGTTATAGTAGATTATTTTTCCTGACAGTGTAGGCTTACATATTCTAAACAGTACATTAACAGATTTCTCAGCAGTCTGAGAATTTCTCGCCTGTATTTTATGATTCTAAGAACATCGTTTACAAATTTATTCGATTATAAAAATTTATTTAAGAATTACAGACACAAAATTCATGTAAGGAATTATTTATTAATTTTCCGTGGAATTGCAAAATCTTACAAATACGTTTATGCCTAAGTGATTAACGACACCGAAATGTCTCTATGAATAGCGACCATTTACATTTTGGAGAACTATTCTTAGCAAAATAAAAATTGTATTGGTTGTAGCATAAAACATTATATCTACTAAATAATTATGCCACGCAACGAAAATGCAGTCTGGCCATGGTTGACAACTACCACACACGTTAACTTATTTTTATTTTTATATTGAGAAAATAACCAGGAAGGTTCAAGTGTATTGCTTAAGTATTTACAAATAAATTTAACTTACTAATAACCAACAACATAATAGAGGAAAAATTGTACAATGAAAATAGATTTTCTCCCCCACTGTCGGTAGTAATTACCAGAAGTCTTACCACCGTCAAATTCCACATAGCATGTAACGCCACAGCAAGCATTGCACTATACCTGTTTTTGATTTGCTGTGCAAGCCTATAAAATAACTTCGCCTAGTGAAGGGTACGTTTGTGTGTGTGTGAGGCGAAAATCAATGAGGCGCTAGGAGCGACGTCGACCGGCACATGTGTTGAGATATCGCCTCTACACCCAAAGTCGTAAACACGTGCGCAGCGTTCCCGCCGTAACGTTTTTACTCTGGGACTTGAAGCGGTGACCCTACAATTTTATTAAATGAGTCACTGCACCAAAGTCCAATGTACTTGTAAACCTCAGTTTCAAACAAATCCGGTACATCTATCTTGAGAAACAACCGCTTGAAAAAGCCGTTTTTAGACAAGTTTGAGGGCTTCAGAATAATGCTTCCAGTGTGCGGGGTGCCTTGAAAGGTACATTCACAAGCCGGGTGAAGTGTGTTATCTTTTCGTAGAAGCACTGTGGACGCACGTTTAATGGTCTCTGAGAAAAACGTAACTCCGAACACGCTGCACACAGTTCGAGCCACGTCCCAGACAGCACACGACAACACACTACAATCCTGCAGCAACCTTGACATTTCAAGGCTGCAGACTTGCAGCAAGAATTCTATACTCTTTCCATTCTAAGGTTGCAGCTAATTCATCCAAGTGAATGTCAACAACATTTTTGCACAGCGTAAATTTCATTTGAAATATTGAAAAATACAAAGTAAATATGCTACGGAACAATCACAATGTGAGGAATCTAGATATAATACAACTGCTTCGATTTATTTCGTTAGCAATTCTTATTCCTGCTGCAACCTTAGAGTAGACAGAGTATAACATCCGTCGAAAACGCATGGTATCAGTTTTATAGGTTTGCGAAGAAAAAAAAAAACTGTAAGCGAAACGGCTATATATGGTCTTTCCATGGCGATAGGTTGTGTTTGTGTGTGTGAAGCAGGATCAGTAATGTTGTCGTTGACCGACGTATGTAAAGCATTATCGCCTCTCCGCTGCAGCCACACAGTTGGCCTGCAGTGCTTTACTGTTATGATTTTCCCTACGGGAGGGACTAAGCGGTGACCATATTATTTTAATTGTGTGCAACAAAGTTCAAAGTCTGAAGCGTGTTTCTATAGTTGTGTTTTTCGAATCCGGTTGTTATTTTTCCACACACAGCAATCTGTAAAGCCCATTTTGGCCAATTTGAGGAGCCCGAAAATGATGTGTTTATTAAACGTGCCGAATTTTGAAAACTATAGCGACATAGTCTGAAGGGTGTGTTCTTTTCGTACATATATAAATATAAAGTGCGTTAAATAGTTTCGCCAAAAAAAAAAAAGAATAGCCGTAACTCTCTGTAACGCATTTGAAGCGCAGATAAGGAGGCCCCTTAAGGGCACGGGCCCGAGTTTCTTCGCATTTAACGACAATTATTTTTAAAAACATAAATGAGAGCCGATATCGTAAAATCTCTTCGTAACTTTGTTATGACTGATTTAAACTGTATACTCTAATTTTGTCGAGTTAGAAGTCTACAAAATAGTAGCTAATTAGTTAATTAACAAAATTTCCTTTTAATTGATAAATTAGCTATACTCACCATACAGTTTGTCTCGAAAAATTACATTGCATAGTAAAACCAATTTGCAACAAAGTTACGAAGCAATTTTACGATATCAACTCTCGCATGGATTTAAAAAAAAAATAATTCTCTCGAAAGCAGAGAAACTCGGGCCCAAGCCCTTAAATAAAGCGCTTAGCAAGGTTATTTACGTACGAATACCCACAATTACGCAACGGGATTAACGTTGAAAACTTGCGAAAAAGATTTTTTTTTCTGTTGTAACTATAGAAGTCTTGCCACATGCCCACGGCCTTGACATTTCAAGAATGCTAAGTTTGAAGTAAGTATTTTTTGTTGTATGGGATGCAATAGTTTTACTTATTATTGAACAGGTCTACAGCCAAGTTACGGATGCGTTCCGAGATCATTTAATTTATCTTGGGGACGATACACACAAAATGCAAAGCAAAACTTTAGAAATTTCGACAATTAGATAGCCTTCATATTTCATTCTTTGCTTTGTAAATAAGTTCTGTTGGCACTCCCTAACGATCTATCCAGGTTCGGTTCCCAGCAGAATCGGTCCCGGATTTTCGCACTGGGAATCGTTGCAGACTATGCTGCTAGTCTGCGGGTTTTCTCAGAGATAAGTAGTTTTCCCCCCACTATTTCTCAGCGCTTCTCCGTTGTAGGGCCTTATTCCATGTCATCCTTGGAGGTATGTTTACGGGCGCCCAGTCATAAGACTGCAATATCCTATAGCCCTCGGGAACTCTTCTCACACGATATTTATTTTACTCCACAGAGCCGGTGATTTATGGAGAAAATAATTATGCAACATTTTGTTCCAATGCCTCAGGTGCACATCTGCAGCTGTACTTCATGGTCAGTGATTGGTTGTTGTTAACTCTCAACGTCCTGGGGATCTACCCACAAATCACAGACGTGTGGTCGCAGTAACCTTATTCTCATTGGCACAGTCGAATGAGCCAAGCCTCTGCACAAATACACTCTGCCAATAGCCACGAAGCAGAGGTGCAGATGTGAGTGTTATGCATACACAATATGTTGCATAATCCTTTTCACCGAAAATCACCTACTCTAGACCTACATTGAATATATATATATATATATATATATATATATATATATATATATATATATATATATATATATATATATATATATATATATATATACAGGGTGGACCAGAATTCATGTGCCAAAGTCCGGGAGGGGATTCGTTATGGAAAATAAGGTGGGGTATATAAACCAACACTATTCTGTGGTAAATATTAAGGGAGCTACGCCACG
>PNEQ01055825.1:0-29845 GCA_003012365.1 Medauroidea extradentata
GTTTTAATAGTGCCTTGATGGGTGACATATACGACAATGAATGGATGCTTGTCATATATAAAAATGTTTGGATGGTTGTCATATATAACATTGCCTGGATGGTTTCATAAACATCAATACCTGGATGGTTGTCATGTATAACAGTGTCTGGATGGTTGCCATATATAACAGTGCCTGGATGGCTGTCATATATAACAACGCCTGGATGGTTGTCAAATATAACAATACCTGGATATTTGACATATATAAAAGTGCCTGGATGGTTGTCATATATAAATGTGCCTGGATAGTTGTCATATATAACAATGCCTGGAAGGTTGTCATATATAACAATGCCTGGATGGTTGTCATATATAACAATGCCTGATATGTTGTCATATTAAACAGAGTCTGGATGGTTGTAATATATAACAGTTCCTGGATGGTTGTCATATATAAAAATGCTAGGAAGGTTGTCATACATAACACTGCCTGGATGGTTGTCATATATAACAATGCCTGGATAGTTGTCATATATAACAATGCCTGGATGGTTGTCATATATAACAATGCCTGGATGGTTGCCATATATAACAATGTCTAGATGGTTGTTCATATATAACAGTGTCTGAATGGTCATTTATAACAATGCCTGGATGTTTGTCATATATAACAACGCCTGAACGGTTGTCAAATATAACAGAGTCTGGATGGTTGTAATATATAACAGTTCCTGGATGGTTGTCATATATAAAAATACCAGGATGGTTGTCATACATTACAGTGCCTGGATGGTTGTCATATATAACAATGCCTGCATGGTTGTCATATATATCAGTGCCTGGATGGTTGTCATATATAACAGTGCCTGGATGATTGTCATTTATAACAAGGCCTGAATGGTTGTTATCTATAACAGTGCCTGAATGGTTTTATATATAACACTGCCTGGATGGTTGCCATATATAACAATGCCTGGATTGATTTCACATATAACAAAGTTTAGTTGCCATATATAACAATGTCTGGATGCTTGTTTATATATAACTGTGTATGGATGTTTGTCATATATATCAGTGACTCTATGATTGTCATATAAAATAATTTTTGTATGGTTGTCATATATTACAGTTCTTGTATGGTTGTCTTATATAAATATGCCTGTATGGTTGTCTTACATAACAATGCTTGGATGTTTGTCATATATATCAGTGACTGGATGGTTGCCATATATAACAATGTCTGGATGGTTGTTTATATATAAAAGTGTCTGAATGGTTGTCATTTATAACAGTGACTGTATGGTTGTCATATAAAATAATTTTTGTATCGTTGTCATATATTACATTTCCTGGATGGTTGTCATTTATAAATATGCCAGTATGGTTGCCATACATAACAATGCTTGGATGGTTGTCATATATATCAGTGTCTGGATGGGTGTCATATATAACAGTGCCTGGATTGTTGTCATATATAAAAATGCCTGGATGGTTGTTTTATATATCAATGCCTGGATGGTTATCATATATAACAATGTTTGGATGGTTGTCATACAAAACAGTGCCTGGGTGGTTGTCATACATAACAATGTTTGGAAGGTTGTCCTATATAACACTGCCTGGCTGGTTGTCATATATTACAATGCATAGTTGGTTGTCATATATAACAATGCCTGAATGGTTGTCATATATAACAATACCTGGATGGTTGTCATATATAACATTGCCTGGATTGTTGTCATATAATACTGAGCCTGGATTGTTGTCATATATAACATTGCCTGGATGGTTGTCATAAAAAACAATGTTTGGATAGTTGTCATATATAACAAAGCATGGATGGTTGTCATACATAACAATGCCTGGATGGTTGTCATATATAACACTGCCTGGATATTTGTCATACATAACAGTGCCTGGATGGTTGTCATATATAACAATGAATGGATAGTTGTCATATATATAAATGTTTGTATGGTTTTCATATAATTCATTGACTGTATGGTTGTCATATTTGACAATAACTGGATGGTTGTCATATATAACAGTGCCTGGATGGTTGTCATATATAACATGGCCTGGATGGTTGTCATATATAACAATGCCTGGATGGTTGTCATATATAACCTTGTCTGAATGGTTGTCATATATAAAAATGCCAGGATGTTTGTCATACAAAACAATGCCTGAATGGTTGTCATATATAACATTTCCTGGATGATTGTTAAATATAACAGTACTTGGTTGGTTGTTATTTATAACAATGCCTGGAATGTTGTAATATATAAAAGTGTCTGTATGGTTGTCATATATAACAATGCCTGGATGGTTATATTAAATAACTGTGACAGGATGTTTGTCATATATAACAGCGCCTAGATGGTTGTCATATATAACAGTGCCTGAATGGTTTCTTATATATAACAGCACCTGGATAGTTGTCATATAATACAATGCCTGGATGGATGTCACATATAACAAGGGTTAGTTGGTTGTCATATATAACAGTGCCTGGATGGTTGTCATATATAACAGTGCATGGTTGGTTGATATGTATAACAATGCCTGGATGGTTGTCATATATAAAAGTGCTTGGATGGTTGTAATATATAACAGTGTCTGGATGATTGTCACATATAACTAAGGTTAGTTGGTTGTCATATATAAGAATGCCTAGATTGTGTTCATATATAACATTGCCTGGATGGTTATCATATATAACAATGCCTGGATGGTTGTCATAAATAACAATGTTTAGATGGTTGTCATATAAAACAAAGCCTGGATGGTTGTCATACATAACAATGCCTGGATGTTTGTCATATATAACTATGCCTTGATGGTTTTCATATATAACAGCGCCTGGATGGTTGTCATATATAACAATGCCTGGATGGTTGTTATATATAACAATGCTTGGATGGTTGTCATATATAACAATGCCTGGATGGTTGTCATATATAACAGTGCCTAAATGGTTGTTATATATAACAGTACCTGGATAGTTGTCATATATATCAATGCCTGGATGGATATCACATGTAACAAGGGTTAGTTGGTTGTCATATATAACAGTGCCTGGATGGTTGTTATATATAACAGAGCATGGTTGAATGATATATATTAAAATGCCTGGATGGTTGTCACATATAACAGAGGTTAGGTGGTTGTCATATATAAGAATGCGTAGATTGTGTTCATATATAACATTGCCTGGATGGCTGTTATATAAATCAATGCCTGTTTAATTGTCATATATAACAATGTTTGGATGGATGTCACATATAACAATGCCTGGATGGTTATCATATATAACAATGTTTGGAAGATTGTCATATATAACAGTGCCTGCATGGTTGTCATATTTAACAAAGCATTGATAGATATCATATTTAAAAATGCCTGGATGGTTGTCGTATATAACAGTGCCTGGATGGATGTCAGATATAAAAATGCCTGGATGGTTGTCATATATAACAATGCCTGGATGGTGGTTATACATAACCTTGCCTGAATAGTTGTCATATATAACAATTCCTGGATGGTTATCATATATAACAATGCCTGGTTCGTTGTCATATATAACAATGTTTGGATGGTGGTCATTTAAAACATTGCCAGGATGGTTGACATATATATCTATGCCAGGATGGTTGTCATATAAAACAATGCCTTGATAATTGTCATATATAACAATGCCTGGATGGTTGACATATATAACAATGCCTGGATTGTTGTCATATATATCAAAGCCTAAATAGTTCGTCATAAATAACAGTTTCTGGATGGTTGTCATAAAACAGTGCCTTGATGTCTGTCATATATAACAGTGTCTAGAAGGTTGTCTTATATAACTATGTCTGGATGGATGTTATATATAACAATGCCTAGATGGTTTTCATATAAAACAATGCCTGAATGGTTGTCATATATAACAGTTTCTGGATGGTTGTCATATATCACAGTGCCTTCATGGATATAATATATAACATTGCCTGGATAGTTGTCTGATATAACAGTGGCTGGACGGTTGTCATATATAAAAGTGCATGAATGGTTGACATATAGAACAGTGACTGGATGGTTGTAATATATAACATTGTCTGGATGGTTTTTTTATATAACAATGCCTGGTTGGTTGTCATATATATAAATACCTTGATGGTTGTTGTATATAACCTTGCCTGAATTATTTGCATATATAACAAGGCCTGGATGGGTGTCATATATAACAGTGCCTTAGTGGTTATTATATATAACAGTACCTGGATGGTTGTCATATATAACAATGCCTGGATGGATGTAACATATAACAAAGGTGAATTGGTTGTCATATATAACAGAGCCTGCAGGGATGTCATATATAATAATGCGTGGATGGTTGTCATATATAACAGTGCCTGGATGGTTGCCATATATAGCAGTGCATGGATGGTTGTCATATATCACAATGCCTTGATAGGTGACACATATAACAAGGGTTACTTGGTTGTCAAATATAACAATGCCTGGATGGTTGTCATATATAACAATGCCTGGATGATTATAATATAAAACAGTGCCTGAGAAGTTGTTATATATAACAGTGCCTGCATGGTTGTCATATATAACAATGCTTGAATTGTTATCATTTATAACTATATTTGGAAGGTTGTCATATAACACAGTGCCTGGATAGTTGTCATATATAACAATGCCTGGATGGTTGTCATAAATAACAGTGCCTTAATGGTTGTAATATATAACAGTGTCTGGATGGTTGTCATATATAACAATGCCTGGATGAATGTCACTTATAATAAGGGTTAGTTGTTTGTCATATAAAACAGTGCCTGGATGGTTGTCATATATAACAGTGCCTGGTTGGTTAATATATATAACTGTGCCTGAATGGTTGACATATATAACAATGCCTGGATGGATAATACATATAACAAGTGTTAGTTGGTTGTCATATATAACAGTGCCTTGATGGTTGTCATATATAACAATGCCTGGATGGTTGTCATATATGACAATGCCAAAATGGTTGTCATATATAACAGTTTCGGCATTACTAAACAATGTTTCTACCACGTTACTAAACAAAATGTATATAGAACGTTACTAAAAAAACGTTTATAACACATTACTAAACCAACTTATCTAGCCGGTACTAAACAAACGTATCAAGTAAGTTACTAAACTAACGTATATAGCACGTTACTAAACAAACATATCTAGCACGTTACTGAACAATCGTATTTACCACATTACTAAACATATGTATCTAGCACGATAGTAAATATACTTATCTAGCACATAACTAAACAAACGTTACTATACAACGTATCTAGCACATAACTAAACAAACGTACCTAGCATGTTACTGAACAAAGATATCAAGCAGGTTACTTAACAAACTTATCTAACAAGTTACCAAACAAACGTATCTAGCACGTTACTAAACAAACGTCTCAAGCAAGTTACTAAGCAAACATATTTAGCACATTAATAAACAAATGTATCTTGCACGTCAATTAACCAACGTTTCTAGCATGTTCCTAAACAAACGTATCAAGAAAGTTACTAAACTAACATATCTAGCATGTGGCTAAACAAACTTATCTAGCACGTTTGCAAACATAAATACCTAGCACATTACTAAACCAAAGTTACTAAACAACGTATCTAGCACGTCACTAAACAAACGTTTCTAGCACGTTCTTAAACACAAGAACATAGCTCGTTACTAAACAAACATATCTAGCATGTTATTAAACAAACGTATCCTGAACATACTAAACAAATGAATCTTACACGTTACTAAACAAACGTATCTAGCACGTTACTATACAAACGTATCTAGCACGTTACTAAACAAATGTATCAAACATGTTACTAAACAATCGTATCTAGCACGTTAATAAAATAAGTGTCCTGCACGTTACTAAACAAACATATCTATCTTATTAGTAAACAAACGTATCTACCATGTTACTAAAAAAACGTAACTAGCACATTACTAAACAATCGTATCCATCACGTAACTAAACAAACGTGGCACGTTACTAAACAAACGTATCTAACACGTTACTAAACAAACGTATCTAGCAATTATCTAAACAAAGGTATCAAGCAAGTTACTAAACTAACGTATCTAGCACGTTTATAATCAAACGTATCTTTTACGTTACTAAACATATCTAGCACTTAACAAAACAAGCGTATCGAGCACCTTGGTAAACAAACAAATATTGCACGTTACTAAATAAACGTATCTAGCACGTTAATAAAATAAGTGTCATGCACATTACTAAACAAACTTTATCATGTTAGTAAACAAACGTATCTACCATGATACCAAAAAAACGTAACTAGCACATTACTAAACAATCGTATCCAGCACGTAACTAAACAAACGTATCTAGCACGTTACTAAAACAATGGTATCAAGCACGTTACTAAACAAACGTATCTAACACATTACTAAACAAATTTATCTAGCATGTTACTAAGCAAACGTATCAAGCAAGTTACTAAACTAACGTATCTAGCACGTTAGTAAAAAAACTTATCTAGCGCTTTGCTAACAAGAAGGTACTTAACAACGTATCTAGCACGTTTATGAACAAACGTACCTAGCACGTTTCTAAACAAATGTATCAAGCAATTTACTTAACAAACGTATCTAGCACGTTACTAAACAAACGTATCTAGCACGTTACAAAACAAACGTATATAACACATTAGTAAACAAAAATATCTAGCAAGATACATAACAAATATATCAAGCACGTTACTAAACAAACGTATCTAGCATGTTCTTAAAAACACGAACACAGCACGTTACTAAACAAACGTATCTTGCACGTTTTTAAAAACACGAACACAGCACGTCACTAATCAAACGTATCTAGCACGTTCCTAAACAAACGTATCAAGCACGTTACTTAACAAACGTATCTAGCACGTTATTAAACAAACCTATCCTGCAAAGTACTAAACAAACGTTTCTACCACGTCACTAAACAAAACGTATATAGAACGTTACTAATCAAACGTTTCTAGCACGTTACTAAACCAACTTATCTAGCACTGTACTAAACAAACGTATCTAACAACGTTACTAAACAAATTTATCAAGCATGTTATTAAACAAACTTATCTAACAAGTTACTAAACAAATGTATATATCACGTTAATAAAAAAATGTGTCTAGCATGTCACTAAAAAAATTTCCAGCACGTTACTAAACAAACTTATAAAGCACATTACTAAACAGTCGTATCTAGCACGTTTCTAGACAATCGAATCTACCACATTACTAAACAAACTTTTCTGTCATGTCAGTAAACAAACGTATCTAATGTTACTAAACAAACATATTTAACACGTTACTAAGCAAACGTTTATAGCACGTTTCTAAACAAACATATCTAGTAACATTACTAAACAATCGTATCTAGCACGTTACTAAACAAACGTATCTACTATGTTACTTAACAAAGGTATCAAGTACGTTACTAAACAATCGTATCTAACATATTACTAAACAAACGTATCTAGCACGTTACTAAACACAAGTATCAATCAAGTTATTAACTGACGTATCTAGCACGTTTATAAACAAATGTGTCTTGCACGTTAATAAACAAACATTTCTAGCATTTTACTAAACAAATGTATCAAGAAAGTTACTAAATTAACATACCTAGAATGTTACTAAACAAACGTTTCTAGCACGTTAGTAAACAAACTTATCTAGCACATTACTAAAAAGAAGTTACTAAATAACGTATCTAGCACGTCACTAAACAAAGGTATCAAGCACGTTTCTAAAACAACGTATCCTGTACATTACTATACAAACTTTTCTAACACGTTAGTAAACAAACGTATCTACCACGTTACTAAACAAACGTATATCGCACGTTACTAAACATACTTATCTAGCACATTACTAAACAATCGTATATAGCACGTTTCTAAACAAAAGTATCTAGCACGTTACTAAACAAACGCATATAGCACATAACTAAACAAACGTATCTAGCACATTAGTAAAAAAAGGCATCAAGCACGTTACTAATCAAAGGTATCAAGCACGTTACTAAACGACCATTAACTAACACGTTACTAAACAAAAATATCTAGCATGTTAATAAAAAAACGTATCTAGCATGTTACTAAACAAACATATCTAGCACATTTCTAAACAAATGTATCCAGCACGTTACTAATCAAACATATCCTGTACATTACTAAACAAACTTTTCTATCACGTTAGTAAACAAATGTATCTACCAAGTTACTAACCAAACTTATATAGCCCATTTCTAAACAAACGTATATCTAGCTCATTACTAAACAATCGTATCTAGCACGTTACTAAACAAACATATGTGGCACGTTATTAAACAAACGTATCTAGGACGTTACTAAACAATCATATCTAGCACGGTACAAAAAAAACGTATCGAGAAACTTAGTAAACAAACATCCAAAAACTATTATATGACAACCATCCATGCATTGTTATCTATTACAACCATCCAGGCATTGTTATATATGACAGCCATCCAAGCACAGTATTATATGACAACCATCCAAACATTGTTATATATGACAACCATCCAGGCATTGTTATATATGACAACCATCCATGCATTGTTATATATCACAACCATTTAAACATTGTTATATATGAAAACCATCCAGGCATTGTTATATATAACAACCTTTCAGGCATTGTTATATATGACAACCATCCTGGACTTTTATATCTGACAACCATATAAGCACTGTTATATATGACAACCTTCCAAACATTGTTATATATGACAACCATCAATGCATTGTTATATATAACAACCATCCAGGTATTGTTATATATGACAACTATCCAGGCATTGTTATATATGACAACCATCCAGGCACTGTTATATATGTCAACCATCCATGTATTGTTATACATGACAACAATCCAGGCAGTGTTATATATGAACACCATCCTGGCATTGTTACATATGACAACCATCCAGCCATTGTTTTACATGACAACCATCCAAGCGTTTATATATGACCACAGTCCAAGCATTTTTTTATATGACAACCATACAGTCACTGTTATATATAACAACCATCCAGGCACTGCTATATCTGACAACCATCTAGGCATTGTTATATATGTCAACCATCCAGGCATTGATATATATGACAACCATCCAGGCACTGCTATATATAACAACCATCCAGGCACTGTTATATATGACAACCATCCAGGAACTGTTATTTGTGACACCGATCCAGGCATTGTTATATATGTCAACCATCCAGGCATTGTTATATCTGACAAACATCATCGCATTGTAATATATGACAACCATTTAGGCAAGGTAATTTATGACAACCATCCAGGCACTGTTATATATGACAACCATATAGGCACTGTTATATATGACAACGAACTAACACTTGTTATATGTGACATCCATCCAGCCATTGTTATATATGACAACCATCCAGGTACTGTAATATATATTAAAATTAAGGCACTGTTATATATGAAAACAATCCAGGCATTATTTTATATGACAACCATCCACGCATTGTTATATGTAACAACCATCCGGGCATTGTTATATATGACAACTATCCAGGCACTGATAAATATGAAAACCATACAGGCATAGTTATATATGACAACCATCTAAGCATTGTTTTATATATCAACTATCCAGGCACTGTTATATATGACAACCATCCAGGCACTGATATATATCAACAATCCCGTCACTGTTATATATGACAACCATCCAGGCATTGTTATATATGACACTGTTATATATGACAACCAACAAGGCATTGTTATATATAATAACCGAACAAGCTCTGTTTTATCTGACAACATCCAGGAATTGTTATATAAGACAATCATCCAGGCATTGTTATGTATGACAACCATCCAGGCACTGTTATATATGACAACCATTCAGGCATTGTTATACATGACAACCATTCAGACAATGTTATATATTATAACCATTCAGTTCCTGTTCTATATGTCAACCATTCAGGCTCTGTTATATATGACAAGCATCCAGCCACTGTTATGTCAGACAAATATCCAGACACTGTTATATATGTCAACCAACCAGGCATTCTTATGTATGACAACTAGCCAGGCACTGTAATATATGACATCCTTCCAAACATTGTTATATATGACAACCATCCAGGCACTGTCGTATATGACACCATCCAGGCATTGTTATATATGACAACCAACCAGGCATGGTTATATATGACAACCATCCAGGCAGTGTTACATTTGACAACCATCCTGGCATTGTTACATATGACAACCATCCAGCCATTGTTATACATTACAACCATCCAGGCACTGTTATATATGACAACCATCCAGGTACTGTTACATATAACAAAATTTAGGCACTGTTATATATGAAAACAATCCAGACAATCTTTATATGACCACCATCCACGCATTGTTATATATAACAACTATCCAAGCATTGTTATATATGACAACCATCCAGGCACTGATAAATATGAAAACCATACAGGCATAGTTATATATGACAACCATTCAAGCATTGTTTTATATAAAAACTATCCAGGCACTGATATATATGACAAGATCCAGGCACTGTTATATATGACAACAATCCCGTCACTGTTATATATGACAACCATCCAGGCATTGTTAAATATGACAACTATACAGACACTGTTATATATGACAACCAACCAGGCATTGTTATACATGACAACCATCCAGGCACTGATATATCTGACAACCATTAGGCATTTTTATATATGACAAACATTTAGGCTAGGATATATATCAACCATCCAGGCATTGTTATATATGACAACCATCTAGGCATTGTTATATATGACAACCATCCAGGCACTGTTATATATGACAACCATCAAAGCATTGTTATATATGACAACCTTCCAGGCATTGATATATATGACAACCATCCAGGTACAGTATTACATGACAACCACCCAAACATTGTTATATATGACAACCAACCAGGCATTAAAAAATAACAACCATCCAAGCATTTTTATATATGACGACCATTAAGGCATTTCTATAAATGACAACCATCCTGGCATTGTTATATATGACAAACCTCAAGGCACTGTTATATATAACAACCATCCAGGCATTGTTTTATGTATGACAACAATTGTTATATATGACAACCATTCAGGCATTGTTATACATGACAACCATCCAGACAATGTTATATATTACAACCATCCAGTCACTGTTCTATATGTCAAACATTCAGGCTCTGTTATATATGACAAAAATCCAGCCACTGTTATGTCAGACAAACATCCAGGCACTGTTATATATGACAACCATGCAGGCAATGATATATATATATCTACCATACTGGCATTGTTATATATGACAACCACCCAGGCACAGTATTATATGACAACCGTCCAAACATTGTTATATATGACAACTATCCAGGCATTGTTATATATGACAACCATCCAAAAAATATTATATATGACAACCATTCAGGCATTGTTATATATGACAACCAACCATGCATTTTTTTTATATGACAACTATCCAGGCACTGTATAATATGAAAACCATCCAAACATTGTTATATATGACAACCATCCAGGCATTGATATATGTTTCATCCATCCAGGCATTGTTGTATATGCAAACCATCCAGGCAATGTTATATATAACAACCATTCAGGCACTGTTATATATGAAGACCATCCAGGCATTATTATATATGACAACCATCCAGGCTATGTTATATATAACAACCATCCAGGCACTGTTATATATGATAACCATCCAGGCACTGTTATATATAACAACAATTCAGGCACTGTTATACATGACAACAATCCAGGCATTGTTTTATATGACAACCATCCAGGCACTGATAAATATGAATACCATGCAGGCATAGTTATATATGTCAACCATCCAAGCACTGTTATATTTGAAAACCATTCAGGCATTTTTATATATGACAACCATTTAGGCAAGGTTATATATGACAACCATCCAGGCATTGTTATATATAACAACCATCCAGGCATTGTTATATATAACATCCATTCAGGCACTGTTATATATGACAACAATCCAGGAATTGTTTTATATGACAACAATCCAGGCACTGTAATATATGACAACAATCAACGTCACTGTTATATATGACAACCATCCAGGCATTGTGTTATATGACAACTATACAGACACTATTATATATGACAACAAACCAGGCACTGTTAAATATAACAATTAACCAAGCACTGATATATCTGACAACAATCTAGTAATTGTTATATATGACAACCATCCAAGCATTGTTATATATGACAACCATCCAGGCACTGTTATATTTGACAACCATCCAGGCATTTTTATATATGACAACCATTTAGGCAAGGTTATATATGACAACCATCCAGGCATTGTTATATATGACAACCAACTAGGCATTTTTATATATGACAACCATACAGGCACTGTTATATATGACAACCATCAAGTCATTGTTATATATGTTAACCATCCAGGCATTGTTATATAAGACAACCATCCAGGCACAGTATTATATGACAACCACCCAAACATTGTTATATATGACAACCAACCAAGCATTATATATAACAACTATCCATGCATTTTTATATATGACAACCATTAAGGCATTGGTATAAATGACAACAATCCAGGCATTGTTATATATGACAACCATCCAGGCACTGTTATATATGACAACCATCCAGGCATTGTTATATATGACAACCAACCAGGCATTGTGATATATGACAAACTTGCAAGGCACTGTTATGTATGACATACATCCTAACATTGTTTTATATGACAACCATCCGGGCACTGTCGTATATGACAACCATCCAGGCTTTGTTATATAAGAAAACCATCCAGGCATGGTTATATATGACAATCATCCAGGCACTGTTATATATGTCAACCATCCAGGCACTGCTACATATTACAACCATCTAGGCATTGATTTATATGACAACCATTCAGGAATTGTTACATATGACAATCATCCAAGCACTGTTATAACTGGGAACCATCCAGGAATTGTTATATATGTCAACCATCCAGGTATTGTTATAAATGACAATCATCTATGCATTGTTTTATATGACAACCATCCAGGCACTGCATTATATGACAACCATTTCTACTATGCCTATATGGTTGTCAGATATAACAATGCCAGGATAGTTGTCATATATAACAATGCTTGGATGGTTGTCATATATAACAATGCCTGGTTGGTTGTCATATATAACAGTGCATGGATCGTTTCATATATAACAATGCCTGGGTGGTTGTCATATATAACAATGCCTGGATGGTTGTAATATATAACAATGCATGGATGGTTGTCATATATAACAGTTTTTGGATGGTTGTCATATATAACAATGCATTGATTGTTGTCGTATATAACAATTCCTGGAAGTGTTGCCTGTTATAACAGAGAATGGATGATTGTTATATATAAAAGAGCCTGGATGGTTGTCATATATAACAATGCCTGGATGGATGTTACATATAATAATGCTTGGATGGTTGTCATATATAACAATGTTTGGAAGGTTGTCATATAATACAGTGCCTAGATGGTTGTCATATATTACAATGCATGGATGGATTCAAATATAACAATGTCTGGATGGTTGTCATATATAACAGTGCCTGGATGGTTGTCATATATAAAAATGCCTGGATGGTTTTCATGTATAACAATGCATGGATGGTTGTTATACATAACCTTGGTTGTCATATATGACAATTCCTGGATGGTTGTCAGATATTACAGTGCCTGGATGGTTGTCATATATAACAATTCCTGGATGGTTGATATATATAACAATGCCTGGATGGTTGTCATATATAACAATGACTGTATGGTTGTCATATATATCAATGCCTGGATGGTTGTCATATATAACAATACCTAAATGAATGTTATACATAACCTTGCCTGAATGGTTGTCATATTAAACAATGTCTGGATGGTTGTCAATGCCTGGAAGATTGTCATATATAACAATGCCTGGATGGTTGTCATATTTTACAGTGCCTGGTTGGTTGTCATATTTAACAGTGCCTGGATGGTTGTCATATATAACAATGCCTGGATGGTTGTCATATATAACTATGACTTAATTGGTGTTATGCATAACCTTGCCTGAATGGGTGTCATATATCACATTGCTTGGATGGTTGTCTTATGTAACAATGTTTGGATGGTTGTCATATAAAACAATGCCTAAATGGTTGTCATATAGAACACTGTCTGGTTGGTTGTCATATATATAATAATGCCTGGATAGTTTTCATATATAACAATGCCTAAATAGTCTTCATATATAAAAATACCTAGATGGTTGTCATATTTAACAGTGCCTTAATGGTTGTCATATTTAATAGTGCCCGGATGGTTGCCATATTTAACAGTGGCTGGATTGTTGTCATATTCCTAAATGGTTGTCATATATAACAATGCCTGTATGGTTGTCATATTTAACAGTGCTTGGTTGGTTGTCATATTTAACAGTACCTGGATGGTTCTCATATATAACAATGCCTGCATAGTTGTCATCTACAACCTTGCCTGGAACGTTGTCATATATAACAGTGACAGGATGGTTGTCAGATTAACAGTGCCTGGTTGGTTGTCATATATAACATTGCCTGGATGGTTGTCATATATAACAGTGCCTGGATGGTTGTCATATATAACAATGTTTGGATGGTTGTCATACAAAACAGTGCCTGGATGGCTGTCATATATAAAAATGCCAGGATTATTGTCATTTATAACAATGCCATGATTGATGTCACATATAACAAGGGTTACTTTGTTGTCATATATAACAGTGCCTGGATGGTTGTCATATATAACAGTGCCTGGATGGTTCTTATATATAACAGTGCCTGGATGTTTGTCATATATATCAACGCCTGAATGGATGTCACATATAACAAGTGTTATATGGTTGTCATATATAACAGTGCCTGGATGGTTGTCAAATATAACAGTGCCTGGATTGTTGTCATATACAACAGTGCATGGTTAGTTGATATATATAACAATGCCTGGAAGGCTGTCATATATAATAGTGCTTGGATGGTTGTCATATATAACAGTGTCTGGATGATTGTCTCATATAACAAAGGTAAGTTGGTTGTCATATATAAGAATGCCAGGATTGTGTTCATATATAACGTTGCCTGACTGGTTGTCATATATATCAATGCCTAGATGGTTGTCATATATAATAGTGTTTGGATGGTTGTCATATAATACAGTGCCTGGATGGTTGTCATAGATAACAATGCCTGGATGGTTGTCATATATATAAGTATGCCTGAATGGTTGTAATATATAACATTGCCTGGATGGTTGTAATATATAAAAATGCCTGGATGGTTGTCATATATAACAATGCTTGGATATTTGTCATATAAAACAATACCTGGATGGTTGTCATATATAACATTTCCTGGATGGTTGTCATATATATCAATGCCTGGATCGTTGTCATATATAACAATGCCTGGATCGTTGTCATATATAACAGTGCCTGGATGTTTGTCATATATAACAATGAATAGATGGTTGACATATATATATAAATGTTTGGGTGGTTGTCATATAATACAGTGCCTGGATGGTTGTCACAATACACAATGCCTGAATGGTTGTCAAATAAAACAATGTCTGGATGGTTTGAAATATATAACAGTTCCTGGGTTGTTGTCACATAAAAATACCAGGATGGTTGTCATACATAAAAATTCCAGGATGGTTGTCACATGTAACAATGCCTGCATGGTTGTCATATACAACAGTGCGTGGATGGTTGTCAGATATAACAGTGCCTGGATGGTTGTCATATATAACAAGGCCTGAATGGTTGTCATATATATCAGTGCCTGAATGGTTGTTATATATATAACAATGCATGGATGGATGTCACATAAAACAAGGATTATTTGGTTGTCATATATAACAGTGCCTGGATGGTTGTCATATATAATAATGCCTGGATGGTTGTTATATATTACAGTGCCTGGATGGTTGTCATATATAACATTGCCTGAATGGTTGTTATATATAACAGTGCTTGGGTGGTTATCATATATAACAATGCCTGGATGGATATCACATATAACAAGGGTTAGTTGGTTGTCATAATTAACAATGCCTGGATGGTTGCCATATATTACAATGGTTGGATGGTTGTTCATATATAAGAGTGTCTGAATGGTTGTCATTTATAAAAGTGACTGTATGGTAGTCATATAAAATAATGTTTGTTTCGTTTTCATATATTAAAGTTCCTGTATGGTTGTCATTTATAAATATGCCAGGATGGTTTATATACATAACAATGCTTGAATAGTTGTCATATATATCAGTGTCTGGATGGTTGTCATATATAACAGTGCCTGGATGGATGTCATATATAACCTTGATTGAATGGTTGTCATATATTAAAATGCCTGGAAGGGTGTCAGTTATAATAGTGCCTTGATGGGTGACATATACGACAATGAAAGGATGCTTGTCATATATAAAAATGTTTGGATAGTTGTCATATATAACAGTGCCTGGATGGTTTCATAAACATCAATACCTGGATGGTAGTCATGTATAACAGTGTGTGGATGGTTGCCATATATAACAGTGCCTAAATGGCTGTCATATATAACAACGCCTGGATGGTTGTCAAATATAACTATACCTGGATGGTTGACATATATATCAGTGCCTGGATGGTTGTCAAATATAATAATACCTGGATGGTTGACATATAAAACAGTGCCTGGATGGTTGTCATAGATAACAATGCCTGGATGTTTGTCATATATATAAGTATGCCTGAATGGTTGTAATATATAACATTGCCTGGATGGTTGTAATATATAAAAATGCCTGGATGGTTGTCATATATAACAATGCTTGGATATTTGTCATATAAAACAATGCCTGGATGGTTGTCATATATAACATTTCCTGGATGGTTGTCATATATATCAATGATTGGATGGTTGTCATATATAACAATGCCTGGATCGTTGTCATATATAACAGTGCCTGGATGTTTGTCATATATAACAATGAATAGATGGTTGACAATTATATATAAATGTTTGGGTGGTTGTCATATAATACAGTGCCTGGATGGTTGTCACAATACACAATGCCTGAATGGTTGTCAAATAAAACAATGTCTGGATGGTTTGAAATATATAACAGTTCCTGGATTGTTGTCACATAAAAATACCAGGATGGTTGTCATACATAAAAATTCCAGGATGGTTGTCACATGTAACAATGCCTGCATGGTTGTCATATACAACAGTGCCTGGATGGTTGTCAGATATAACAGTGCCTGGATGGTTGTCATATATAACAAGGCCTGAATGGTTGTCATATATATCAGTGCCTGAATGGTTGTTATATATATAACAATGCATGGATGGATGTCACATAAAACAAGGATTAGTTGGTTGTCATATATAACAGTGCCTGGATGGTTGTCATATATAATAATGCCTGGATGGTTGTTATATATTACAGTGCCTGGATGGTTGTCATATATAACATTGCCTGAATGGTTGTTATATATAACAGTGCTTGGGTGGTTGTTATATATAACAATGCCTGGATGGATATCACATATAACAAGGGTTAGTTTGTTGTCATAATTAACAATGCCTGGATGGTTGCCATATATTACAATGGTTGGATGGTTGTTCATATATAAGAGAGTCTGAATTGTTGTCATTTAAAAAAGTGACTGTATGGTTGTCATATAAAATAATGTTTGTTTCGTTTTCATATATTAAAGTTCCTGTATGGTTGTCATTTATAAATATGCCAGGATGGTTTATATACATAACAATGCTTGAATAGTTGTCATATATATCAGTGTCTGGATGGTTGTCATATATAACAGTGCCTGGATTGTTGTCATATATAAAATGTATGGATGGTTGTCATATATCACAATGCCTGGATGGTTGTCATATATAACCTTAATTGAATGGTTGTCATATATAACAATGCCTGGATGGGTGTAAGTTATAATAGTGCCTTGATGGATGACATATACAACAAAGAAGGATGCTTGTCATATATAAAAATGTCTGGATGGTTGTCATTTATAACAGTGCCTGGATGGTTGTCATATATAACAATGTTTGGATGGTTTTCATACAAAACAGTGCCTGGATGTTTGTCATACATAACAATGCCTGGATGGTTGTCATATATAACAATGCCTGGATCGTTGTCATATATAACAGTGCCTGGATGGATGTCATATATAACCTTGATTGAATGGTTGTCATATATTAAAATGCCTGAAAGGGTGTCAGTTATAATAGTGCCTTGATGGGTGACATATACGACAATGAAAGGATGCTTGTCATATATAAAAATTTTTGGATAGTTGTCATATATAACAGTGCCTGGATGGTTTCATAAACATCAATACCTGGATGGTTGTCATGTATAACAGTGTCTGGATGGTTGCCATATATAACAGTGCCTAAATGGCTGTCATATATAACAACGCCTGGATGGTTGTCAAATATAACTATACCTGGATGGTTGACATATATATCAGTGCCTGGATGGTTGTCAAATATAATAATACCTGGATGGTTGACATATAAAACAGTGCCTGGATGGTTGTCATATATAACAAGGCCTGAATGGTGTTTATATATAACAGTGCCTGGACGGTTGTCATATATAAATATGTCTGGATGGTTGTCATATATAACAATGCCTAGATGGTTGTCATATATAACAATGCCTGGATGGTTGTCATATATAACAGTGTCTGGATACTTGTCATATACAACAATTCCTTAATGGTTGTCATATATAACAGTGACAGGGTTGTTGTCATATATAACAATGCATGGATGGTTGTCATAAAAAACAGTGCCTGGATGGTTGTCTTATATAAAAATGCCTGGATCGTTGTCATATATAACAGTGCCTGGATGGTTGTCATATATAACAATGAATGGATGGTTGTCATATATAAAAATGTGTGGATGAGTGTCATAGAATACAGTGCCTGGATGGTTGTCATATTTCACAATGTCTGGATGGTTGTCATATATAACCTTGATTGAATGGTTGTCATATATAACAATGCCTGAATGGGTGACAGTTATAATAGTGCAGTGATTGGTGACTTATACAACAATGAATGGATGCTTGTCATACATAAAAATTTTGGAGGGTTGTCATATATAACAGTTCCTGGATGGTTTCATAAATATCAATGCCTGGATGGTTGTCATGTATAACAGTGTCTGGATGGTTGGCATATATAACAACGCCTGGATGGTTGTCAAATATAACAATGCCTGGATGGTTGTCATATATAACAATGCCTGGATGGTTGTCATATATAACAGTGTCTGGATAGTTGTAATATACATCAATGCCTTAATGGTTGTCATATATAACAGTGACAGGATGGTTGTCATATATATCAGTGCCTGGATGGTTGTCATATATAACAGTGCCTAATTGGTTTTTATATATAACAGTGCCTGGAAGGTTGTCATATATAACAATGCCTGGATGGATGTCACATATAACAAGGGTTAGTTGGTTGTCATATTTAACAATGCCTGCTTGTTTGCCATATATAACAATGTCTGGATGGTTGTTCATATATAACAGTGTCTGAATGGTTGTCATTTATACCAGTGACTGTATGGTTTTCATATAAAATAATTTTTGTATCGTTGTCATATATTACAGTTCCTGGATGGTTGTCATTTATAAATATGCCAGGATGGTTGTCATACATGACAATGCTTGGATGGTTGTCATATATATCAGTGTCAGGATGGTTGACATATATAACAGTGCCTGGATTGTTGTCATATATAAAAATGCCTGGATGGTTGTCATATATCACAATGCCTGTATGGTTGTCATATATAACCATAATTGAATGGTTGTCATATATAACAATGCCTGGATGGGTGCCACTTATAATAGTGCCTTGATGGATGACATATACAACAAAGAATGGATGCTTGTCATTTATAAAAATGTCTGGATGGTTGTCATATATAACAGTGCCTGGATGGTTGTCATATATAACAATGATTGGATGGTTGTCATACAAAACAGTGCCTGGATGTTTGTCATACATAACAATGCTTGGATGGTTGTCATATATAACAGTGCCTGAATGGTTGTTATATATAACAGTGCTTGGGTGTTTGTCATATATAACAATGCCTGGATGGATGTCACATATAACAAGGGTTGGTTGTTTGTCATAATTAACAATGCCTGTTTATGGTTGCCATATATAATAATGTCTGGATGGTTGTTCATATATAACATTGTCTGAATGGTTGTCATTTATAAAAGTGACTGTATGGTTGTACATATAAAATAATTTTTGTATCGATTTCATATATTACAGTTCCTGTATGGTTGTCATTTATAAATATGCCAGGATGGTTGTCATACATAACAATGCTTGGATGGTTGTCATATATATCAGTGTCTGGATGGTTTTCATATATAACAGTGCCTGGACTGTTGTCATATATAAAATGCCTATATGGTTGTCATATATCACAATCCCTGGATGGTTATCATGGATAACCTTAATTGAATTGTTGTCATATATAACAATGCCTGGATGCATGTCAGTTATAATAGTGCCTTGATGGATGACATATACAACAAAGAATGGATGCTTGTCATATATAAAAATGTCCGGATGGTTGTCATATGTAACAGTGCCTGGATGGTTGTCATATATAACAATGTTTGGATGGTTGTCATACCAAACCGTGCCTGGATGTTTGTCATACATAACAATGCCTGGATGGTTGTCATATATAACAATGCCTGGATCGTTGTCATATATAACAGTGACTGGATGTTTGTCATATATAACAATGAATAGATGGTTGACATATATATATATATATATATATATAAATGTTTGGATGGTTGTCATATAATACAGTGCCTGGATGGTTGTCATATATCACAATGCCTGGATGGATGTCATATATAACCTTGATTGAATGATTGTCATAAATAACAATGCCTGGAAGGGTGTCAGTTATAATAGTGCCTTGATGGGTGACATTTACGACAATGAAAGAGTTCCTGATATATATAAAAATGTTTGGATAGTTGTCATATATAACAGTGCCTGGATGGTTTCATAAACGTCAATACCTGGATGGTTGTCATGTATAACATTGTCAGGATGGTTGCCAATTATAACAGTGCCTAGATGGCTGTCATATATAACAACGCCTGGATGGTTGTCAAATATAACTATACCTGGATGGTTGACATATGCATGGATGATTGTCATATATAAATGTGCCTGGATGGTTGTCATATATAACAATGCCTGGATGGTTGTCATATATAACAAGGCCTGAATTGTTGTTATCTATAACAGTGCCTGAATTGTTGTTATATATAACAGTTCCTGGATGGTTGCCATATATAACAATGCCTGGATGGATGTCACATATAACAAGGGTTAGTTGCCATATATAACAATGTCTGGATGGTTGTTTATATATAACTGTGTCTGGATATTTGTCATATATATCAGTGACTGTATGATTGTCATATAATATAATTTTTGTATGGTTGTCATATATTACAGTTCCCGGATGGTTGTCATATATGAATATCCCTGTATGGTTGTCATACATAACAGTGCTTGGATGGTTGTCATATATATCAGTGTCTGGATGGTTGTCATATATAACAGTGTCTGGATGATTGTCACATATAACAAAGGTTAGTTGGTTGTCTTTTAAAAGAATGCCTGGATTTTGTTTATATAACGTTGCCTGGATGGTTGTCATATATAACAATGCCTAGATGGTTGTCATATATAACAGTGTTTGGATGGTTGTCATATAATACAGTGCCTGGATGGTTGTCATATAAAACAATGCCTGGATGGTTGTCATATATATAAGTATGCCTGAATGGTTGTTATATATAACACTGCCTGAATGGTTGTCATATATAACAATGCCTGGATGGTTGTCATATATATAAATTTGCCTGGATGGTTGTCATATATATATCAATGCCTGGATGGTTGTCGTATATAACAATGTTTGGGTGGTTGTCATATAATAAAGATACTGGATGGTTGTCATATATAACAATGCCTGTATGCTTGTCATATACAACAATGCCTGGATGATTGTAATATAGAACAATTCCTGGATGGTTGTAATATATAAAAATGCCTGGATGGTTGTCATATATCACAATGCCTGGATGGTTGTTATATATAACAATTCCTGGATGGTTATCATATAAAACAGTGCCATATGTATCAATTCGTGTGTGGTTGTCATGTAAACACTGCCTAGATGGTTGTCAGTTATAATAGTGCCTGGATGTGTGTCATATACAACAATTAATGGATGGTTGTATTATATAAAAATGTTTGGATGGTTGTCATATATAACAGTGCCTGGCTTGTTTGTCATATATAACAATGCCTGGTTGGTTGTCATATATAACAGTGTCTGAATGGTTGTCATTTATAACAGTGACTGTATGATTGTCATAAAAAATAATTTTTGTATCGTTTTTATATATTACAGTTCCTGGATGGTTGTCATTTATAAATATGCCAGGATGGTTGTCATACATAACAATGCTTGGATGGTTGTCATATATATCAGTGTCTGGATGGTTGTGTTATATATCAGTGCCTGGATTGTAATCATATATAAAATGCCTGGATGGTTGTCATATATCACAATGCCTGGATGGTTGTCATATATAACCTTAATTGAATGGTTGTCATATATAACAAGGCCTGGAAGGGTGTCAGTTATAATTGTGCCTTAATGGGTGACATATACAACAAAGAATGGATTCTTGTCATATATAAAAATGTTTGGATAGTTGTCATATATAACAGTGCCTGGATGGTTTCATAAACATCAATACCAAGATGGTTGTCATGTATAACAGTGTCTGGATTGTTGCCATATATAACAGTGCCTAGATGGCTGTCATATATAACAACGCATGGATGGTTGTCAAATATAACAATAACTGGATGGTTGACATATATAATAGTGCCTGGATGGTTGTCAAATATAAATGTGCCTGGATGGTTGTCATATATAACAATGCCTGGATGGTTGTCATATATAACAATGCCTGGATGTTTGTCATATATAACAGTGTCTGGATAGTTGTCATATACAACAATGCCTTAATGGTTGTCATATATAACATTGACAGGATGGTTGTCATATATAACAAGGCCTGGATGGTTGTCATACAAAACAGTGCCTGGATGGTTGTCTTATATAACAATGCCTGGATCGTTGTCATATATAACAGTGCCTGGATGGTTGTCATATATAACAATGAATGGATGGTTGTCATATATAAAAATGTTTGGATGGTTGTCATATAATACTGTGCCTGGATGGTTGTCATATTTCACAATGTCTGGATGGTTGTCATATATAACCTTGATTGAATGGTTGTCATAATATAACAATGACGGAATGGTTGTCATATATATCAATGCCCGGAAGGGTGTCAGTTATAATAGTGCCTGGATGGTTTCATAAATATCAATGCCTGGATGGTTGTCATGTATAACAGTGTCTGAATTGTTGCCATATATAACAACGCCTGGATGGTTGTCAAATATAACAATACCTGGATGGTTGACATATATAACAGTGCCTGGATAGTTGCCATGTATAAATGTGCCTGGATGGTTGTCATATATAACAATGCCTGGATGGTTGTCATATAACAATGCCTGGATTGTTGTCATATACAACAATGCCTGTGTGGTTGTCATATATAACAGTGCCTTGATGGTTGTCATATATAACAATGTTTGGATGGTTGTCATACAAATCAGTGCCTGGAAGGTTGTCATAAATAACAATGCCTGGATGGTTGTCATATATAACAATGCCTGGAAGGTTGCCATATATAACTATGCCTGCATTGTTGTTATATATAACAATCCCTGAATGGTTGTCATATATAACAGAATCTGGATGGTTGTAATATAAAACAGTTCCTGGATGGTTGTCTTATATAAAAATTCCAGGATGGTTGTCATACATAACAATGCCTGGATGGTTGTCATATATAACAATGCTTCATGTTTGTCATATATAACAGTGCCTGGATGGTTGTCATATATAACAGTGCCTGGATGGTTGTCATATATAACAAGGCCTGAATGGTTGTCATATATAACAGTGCCTGAATGGTGGTTATATATAACAGTGCCTGGATGGTTGTCATATATCACAATGCCTGGATGGATGTCACATATAACCAGGGTTAGTTGGTTGTCATATATAAAAGTGCCTGAATGGTTGTCACATATAATAATGCCTCGATGGTTGTTATCTATATCTGTGCCTGAATGGTTGTTATATATAACAGTGCCCGGATGGTTGCCATATATAACAATGCTTGGATGGATGTCACATATAACAAGGGTTAGTTGCCATATATAACAATGTCTGGATGGTTGTTCATATATAACTGTGTCTGGACGGTTGTCATATATATCAGTGACCATATGATTGTCATATAAAATAATTTTTGTATGGTTGTCATTTATTCCAGTTCCTGGATTTTTGTCATTTATAAATACGCCTGGATGGTTGCCATATATTACAGTGCCTGAATGGTTGTTATATATAACAGTGCCTGGATGGTTGTCATATATAACAATGCCTTGATGGATGTCACATATAACAATGGTTAGTTGTTTGTGTTAATATAACAATGCCTGGAAGGTTGCCATATATATATAACAATATCTGGATGGTTGTTCATATATAACAGTGTCTGAATGGTTGTCATTTATAACAGTGACTGTATGGTAGTCATATAAAATAATTTTTGTATCGTTGTCATATACTACAGTTCCTGGATGGTTGTCATTTATAAATATGCCAGGACGGTTGTCATTCATAACAATGCTTGGATGGTTGTCATATATATCAGTGTTTGGATGGTTGTCATATATAACAGTGCCTGAATTGTTGTCATATATAAAAATGCCTGGATGGTTGTCATATATCACAATGCCTGGATGGTTGTCATATATAACCTTAATTGAATGGTTGTCATATATAACAATGCCTGGATGGGTGTCAGTTATAATAGTGCCTTGATGGGTGACATATACAACAATGAATGGATGCTTGTCATATATAAAAATGTTTGGATGGTTGTCATATATAACAGTGCCTGGATGGTTGTAAATAACAGTGCCTGGATGGTTGTCATATATTACAATGTCTGGATGGTTGTAATATATAACAGTTCCTGGATGGTTGTCATATATAAAAATGCCAGGATGGTTGTCATACATAAAAATGCCTGGATGGTTGTCATATATAACAATGCCTGCATGGTTGTAATATATAACAGTGCCTGAATGGTTGTTATATATAACAGTGCCTGGATGGTTGCCATATATAACAATGCCTGGATGGATGTAACATATAACAAGGTTTAGTTGCCATATATAACAATGTCTGGAGGGTTGTTTATATATAACTGTGTCTCGATGTTTGTCATATATATCAGTGACTGTATGATTGTCATATAATATAATTTTTGTATGGTTGTCATATATTACAGTTCCCGGATGGTTGTCATTTATGAATATCCCTGTATGGTTGTCATACATAACAGTGCTTGGATGGTTGTCATATATATCAGTGTCTAGATGGTTGTCATATATAACAGTGTCTGGATGATTGTCACATATAACAAAGGTTAGTTGGTTGTCTTTTAAAAGAATGCCAGGATTTTGTTTCTATATAACGTTGCCTGGATGGTTGTCATATATAACAATGCCTAGATGGTTGTCATATATAACAGTGTTTGGATGGTTGTCATATAATACAGTGCCTGGATGGTTGTCATATAAAACAATGCCTGGATGGTTGTCATATATATAAGTATGCCTGAATGGTTGTCATATATAACAATGCCTGAATGGTTGTCATATATAACAATGCCTGGATAGTTGTCATATATATAAATTTGCCTGGATGGTTTTCATATATATATCAATGCCTGGATGGTTGTCATATATAACAATGTTTGAGTGGTTGTTATATAATACAGATACTGGATGGTTGTCATATATAACAATGCCTGTATGCTTGTCATAAACAACAATGCCTGGATGATTGTAATATATAACAATTCCTGGATGGTTGTAATATATAAAAATGCCTGGATGGTTGTCATATATCACAATGCCTGGATGGTTGTTATATATAACAATTCCTGGATGGTTGTCATATATAACAGTGCCATATGTATCAATTCGTGTGTGGTTGTCATATAAACAATGCCTAGATTGTTGTCAGTTATAATAGTGCCTGGATGTGTGTCATATACAACAATTAATGGATGGTTGTATTATATAAAAATGTTTGGAAGGTTGTCATATATAACAGTGCCTGGCTTGTTTGTCATATATAACAATGCCTGGTTGGTTGTCATATATAACAGTGTCTGAATGGTTGTCATTTATAACAGTGACTGTATGGTTGTCATTAAAAATAATTTTTGTATCGTTGTCATATATTACAGTTCCTTGATGGTTGTCATTTATAAATATGCCAGGATGGTTGTCATACATAACAATGCTTGGATGGTTGTCATATATATCAGTGTTTGGATGGTTGTCATATATAACAGTGCCTGGATTGTTGTCATATATAAAAATGCCTGGATGGTTGTCATATATCACAATGCCTGGATGGTTGTCATATATAACCTTAATTGAATGTTTGTCATATATAACAATGCCTGGATGGGTGTCAGTTATAATAGTGCCTGGATGTGTGTCATATACAACAATTAATGGATTGTTGTATTATATAAAAATGTTTGGATGGTTGTCATATATAACAGTGCCTGGCTTGTTTGTCATATATAACAATGCCTGGTTGGTTCTCATATATAACAATGTCTGAATGGTTGTCATTTATAAAAGTGACTGTATGGTTGTCATAAAAAAATTTTTTGTATTGTTGTCATATATTACAGTTCCTGGATGGTTGTCATTTATAAATATGCCAGGATGGTTGTCATACATAACAATGCTTGGATGGTTGATATATATATATCAGTGTTTGGATGGTTGTCATATATAACAGTGCCTGGATTGTTGTCATGTAGAAATGCCTGGATGTTGTCATATATCACAATGCCTGGATGATTGTCATATAAAATATTTTTGGGTGGTTGTCATTTATAACAATGCCTGGATGGGTGTCATATATAATAGTGCCTTGATGGGAGACAAATGCAACAATGAATGGATGCTTGTCATGTATAAATATGTTTGGATGGTTGTCATATATAACAGTGACAGGATGTTTGTCATATAAACAATGCCTGGATGGTTGTCATATATAACAATGTCTGGATGTTTGTAATATATAACAGTGCCTGGATAGTTGTCATATATAACAATGTTTGGATGGTTGTCATACAAAACAGTGCCTGAATGGTTGTCATACATAACAATGCCTGGATGGTTGTATATATACTTATGCCTGGATCGTTGACATATATAACAGTGCCTGGATGTTTGTAATATATAACAATGAATAGATGGTTGACATATATATAACTGTTTGGATGGTTGTCATATAATACCATGCCTGGATGGCCGCACCGCTAATTAGTATATCTCCCGGGGCACCTCAGATATTAGCGCGAATGTGATACAGACAGGCGGAAATACATTATTATATATATATTTTTCATTTAAGTTTATGGCGTTGACAAGTTTCTTAATTTTATTATTGGATTGTTTTTAATTTACTTGTGCCCTAAATAATTTAATATGTCTTAACTGTTAATTCTATCAAGTGTATTCATTTGTGCACCATCACTACTTCATCTCATTTCGTTTTGTTGTGTTTTGGCGGGAGATGCTGCGCCCTCTGCGCGCCATCTCCCAGAAGAAGGGCTTGTTCGTCCGAGCACCGAGCAGTGCACACGTGCGGGAGAACTGCTCTCGCGCCGCCCCTGGACTTTGGATAGGTTTAAGTGTAACATTTCCGTAACATCAACATTCGTTCTCCGTCCAGGGGCCGAACCGCCGTTTTTACCGTGGTCATAGTTGTAAGAACTCTGTACTACTTCTCGTATTTTTTAAATTCTTAGTATCAATAGCGTATATCATTCCTCTATCATGACTTGTTCTGAACTCAGTAATTTTCGTACCTTTCAGTGTTAAAGAGGCGTGGCCCTGGCCTAAACAGGGGCTAGGTGTGTGTAGGTAAGTGTACGACACCAGGCTCAAAATCAGCAACATCAGTGACGCTGCTTGGGGGAAGCCACATGGTCGTCGCCCACGACCTGAGAAAGACGTCTCGTGCTCGTGTTCGCCGAGCTAAAACTGCGGAACTGGCGCCTATGGGTATTCTTAACCTTCCCCTGAACAGTCACTCTTCATTTTGACCCCTCGCAACGCAGAGTCAAGTTAGCCTGGATGGTTGTCATATGTAACAATGCCTGGATGGATGTAGTATGTAACACTGCCTGGATTGTTGTAATGTATGACAATACCTGGATGGTTGACATATATAACAGTGCCTGGATGGTTTCATATATAACAATGCCTGGATGGTTGTCATATATAACAAAGCCTGGGTGGTCGTCATATATAACAGTGCTTGGATGGATGACACATATAACAAGGGTTAGTTAGTTGTCATATATAACAATGCCTGGATGCTTGTCAGATATAACAGTGCCAGGATGGTTGTCATATATAACAATGTCTCGACGGTTGTCATGTATACAATGCCTGGATGGTTGTCATATATAACAGTGCCTTGATGGTTCTATATATAACAATGCCTGGATGGTTGTCATATATAACAATGCCTGGATGCTTGTCAGATATAACAGTGCCAGGATGGTTGTCATATATAACAATGTTTCGATGGTTGTCATATATACAATGCATGGATGGTTGTCATATATAACAGTGACTGGATGGTTCCATATATAACAATGCCTCGATGGTTGTCATATATAACAATGCCTGGATGGTCGTCATATATAACAATGCCTGGATGGATGTCACATATAACAAGGGTTAGTTGATTGTCATATATAACAATGCCTGGATGGTTGTAATATATAACAATGCATAGATGGATGTTACATATAACCATCCAGGCACGGTTATATGTGACAACCATCCAGACATTGTTATATATGACAACCATCCAGGCATTGTTATATATGAGACAATCCAGGCACTGTTAAATATGACAACCATCCAAACATTTTTATATATGACAACCATCCAGGCACTGTTATATTAGACGACCATCCAGGTATTGTTGTATATTACAACCATCCAGGTATTGTTATATATGAAACCATCCAGGCAATGTTATATATTACAAACATCTAGGCAATGTTATATATGATAACCATACAGGCATTGTTATATATGACAACCATCGTGGTACTGTTATATCTGACAACCATATAGGCAATGTTATATTTGACAACAATCCAGGCATTATTAAATATGACAACCATAAAGGCATTGTTTTATTTAATAACCATACAGGCAGTGATATTTATGACAACCATCCAGGCATTGTTTTATATGAAAACCATCCAGGCATTGTTATATATGATAACCATACCGGCAATTTTATTAATGACAACCTGCCAGGCACTGTTATATAT